>JAJPUD010000929.1:113776-130770 GCA_023553655.1 Myrmecobius fasciatus
AAGAAAGAAAGAAAGAAAGAAAGAAAGAAAGAAAGAAAGAAAGAAATTATGAGCAGGCTGACTTCAGAAAAGCCTGGAATGATATGCATATACTGATACTGAGTGAAGTGAGTAGAACAAGGAGAACACTGCACACAGTAATAGCAAGATTGTGTAATGATCAGTTATGATAGACCTAGCTCTTCTCAGCAACATAATGATCCAAGACAATTCCAATAGACTTGGGATGGAAAATGCCATTGTATCCAGAGAGAAAGAACTACAGAGGCTAAATGTGGCCTGAAATATACTATTTTCGCCTTTTTTTATTTGTTTGCTTTTTCTTTCTTGTGTTTTTCCCTTTTTGTTCTGATTTTTCTTTTACAACATGACTAATTTGGAAATATGTTTAAAATGATTGTACATGAGATGTTTCAAACCAGTTCCAGTTGTTCAGTGATGAAGAAAGCCATATACAGCCAATCTGAGTGTGGACCACAACATAGCATTTTCACGTTCTCTATTGATATTTGCTTGCATTGTGTTTTCCTTCTCAGGTTTTTTGTTTTTGTTTTTGTTTTTCTTGTAGACCTGATTTCTCTTATACAGCAACATAACTGTATAAATATGCATACACATAAAAAAACGATTGTACATGTATAATCTACTTACTGTCTTGGGGAGGGGGGAGATAAGGGAGGAAAGGAGGGAGGGAGGAAAAATTGGCACACAAAGTCTTTAAAAAATGAATGTGGAAAACTATCTTTACATTATTTGGAAAAATAAAGTACTATTAAAAGGAAAAAAAGTTCTAGCAGTGTCCACTGCTATTTCCTTTCTTCTGTTCAAAGAAATAGTATCACTCCTCACTAAAGCCAATTCCTTTACTTTGTACCCATACTTCTTTCAGGATCTTCCAAATACAAACTTTGCTGATATTTTAAGCTCTTCAAGAGCTG
Organism: Myrmecobius fasciatus; assembly: GCA_023553655.1. Lineage (NCBI taxonomy): Eukaryota > Metazoa > Chordata > Mammalia > Dasyuromorphia > Myrmecobiidae > Myrmecobius > Myrmecobius fasciatus. Next base: position 114,715 of record JAJPUD010000929.1, read on the forward strand.
GCTCTAGCCTCCCCTTCAAACAAACACTCTGTAGTCTGGCCAAACTGGTCTTCTTACTGTCCCTTATACACAACATTCTTCCTGCCTCTGTGGTTTTATACAGGCTGTCTTTCATGCTTGGAATATATTCCCTCCTTACCTCCATGGCAGGATAGGAACCTAAGTCTTTCTAGTACAGTGCCTAGCTCATAGTAGGTGCTTAATAAATGTGTGTTTCTTTTCTTCTTTCCTACCTAGAACTCTATCCTTCAAAATTTGGCTCAAGAATTACTCCCACATGAGGCCTTTCCTGAACTCCCCCATCCCCAAAACAAACACACACACACACACACACACACACACACACCCCTGTTATCCTATCCTATCCTATCCTATCCTGTCCTGTCCTATCCTATCCTATCCTATCCTATCCCTCCCAAAATGTTGTATCTACTTAGAATTATACATATTTCTCTCTTTGAGAGCAGGGACTACTTTGTTTCATTGGTTTGGGATCTCTAATGCTTAGCACTATGTCTGGCACATAGTAAGTGCTTAATAAATAGATATATATGTAAACATACATATATAAATATATATATACACATAAATAGAGTATAAGCACTTTAAAGGCAAAGATTATTCATTTAAGTTTTTGTATCCCCAGCATCTTGGACAGTGTCTGGCACACAGTAGGTCCTTTAAAAAAAAAAAAAGCTGTTGATTAGCATATTAATTCCATTAATCATCCCTGCTCTTTCATGTATTTTCTTTCTTCTTCTTCTTCAGCCAGGCAATCAGGGTCACACAGCTAGTAAATGTCAAGTGTTTGAGATCTGATTTGAAGTCAGAACCTCCTGACTCCAGGGCCAGTGTTCTATCCACTGTGCCACCTAGCTGCACTTGTCATATATTTTCAATCTTTTCCTTCCTGCTGGATCCTTCCTCTTCATCTATAAATATGTCTGTCTCCCTAATCTTTTAAAAAAATAAGTATTTAATCTTTCTGAGTAGTACCTTTACTACTTAAAAACGGTTTCTTGAATTCTATTTTGACTAGTTGTCATCCCATCTCTCTCCTCTCTTTCCTGCTAAACTTACTGGAAAAAAATCTGTCAGTGGTCAATGCAATCATCTCACTATACTCACCATCCTCAGTTTTTTGAGATCAAAGTTCCCACTATTCCACTGAAAATGTTCTCTCAAAAGTCAACCTGGAGGAAAGTACCTCTAAAACTCCAAGGAAATTGAAGCAAACAGGGTTAAGTGACTTGCCCAGGGTCACACAGCTAGGAAGTGTCTGAGACCATATTTGAACTCAGGTCCTCCTGACTTCAGGGCTGGTGCTCTATCCACTGCTCCACCTAGCTGCCCTGTTGATTAAATTCTTAACCTTCTATAAAGTCCTAACTGAATGCTACCTCTGCTAGAAAATATCACTACTGCCTGCTGTTGGTAGAGACTGTCCAATCCCCTGCTGATGCCCTTCCTCTTCAGATTTCACCAGCAGCCCAGGACAGGGTGGTACTGCCATTATCTACAGGCTGAAAAGAAGGGGACCAGGTGACTAATGGGGATGGTGATGTCTTCCCGGAGCTGTCTAGTTTAGACCATAGAGTTGATGGAAAGGAATAAAATAAGAAAAAGTCAGAAAGAGTCACAGAGGGAGCTACATTGTACAGGTCTTTGAATGTCAGACAGAAGAGTTAGAATTTTATTCAGCTGAGATGCTCAAAACTATTTCAAAACAACCACCACACTCTCTCCCTAACTTTCCCATCAGGACTCCACCCATTTAGGGAAAGGGCAGGAAACAGAAAGCCATTGAGAACTAACTACAAGGCACTCTGATCAGGGGTTAGATCCACTGCTAGGGGCTGGACTATGGGGGGAGGAAGAAAACAGGATGCACCACAGGAAAGCCAGAGAAGCGCCTCCAGTCTCAGCCACAGGAAAAGGCTATTGAGTTCTTCTCACCTCCTAACCAGAGCCATCAGTTCAAATTCTAATGTTGTCCCAAAGGGACTGAGGCCTGGAGCTCCCAGATAGATCCCTGTTACTCCCTTCCTCATGTAGGGGGAAGGTACTACAGTGCAGATCTTAGCTGGGAAACCTAGGCTCACTTCCCTCATTTTCATAACAAAAGTAACACTTTCCATGGCCTTCTTTCAGAGCTGGGGCTGCTATCAAGGATAATGAGTATGAAGCAGGGCTTTGTAGGGAAGAGTAATTGAAAGAAAAAAACTCTCAGATGCCCATTTCTCAGCTTGAATTCCAAACCAAATTAGATCCCTTTGGGGGCCAAGCACCTACCAGCCAAACTTCATCCGCATCCACTGAACCAAAAGCCACATGTTACATATCTCAGCCCAGGGTGTATCAATCTCAAGGACAAATAAGAGAGCTTCCCACCCTTCAATGTAGTACCTCACAGATGGAAGCTTATCTTTCACTCCTCCTCTGCTCTGTACCCAATCTTGGCTTTTCTATCCACAAATCCATGGAGTTGGCAATCTATGCCAGCTAGAACTGGAGCCTGAAGTCAAGGAGGGTGGCTGGAAACAGACAGGGGTTAGGAGGGTGTATCAGTTGGGAAGAGTCTCCCTCCAAAAAGCAATTAAGCATTTACCTGGGAGTCTGGGGAAAGCAGCAGCTGGAGAGCAGAAGTGGCCTGGTGGCTTTGGGGGAGGGTGTATCAGTGTTCCACCCAGAGAACAACCCAACAGTGAAAAAAAAAAAAAAAAATGGAGAGGCCCTGGGGAGTACAAGGCCAGAAAGAGCCAGAATAAGAGAAACCAAAGACAACAGTCATTTGTAATATCTGTTGCTATATTCAAAAGACCATAATTCTGGAGCTAGAAAGGTCTTTAGAGGCCATCCAGACCAATACCTTTCTTTTACAGAAAAAAGAGCATAAGGCCCACAGAGACCAGAAAACTCAAATACTAGAAAGCCAGAGCCAGGTTCCAAACTCAGTTCCTGTGACTCAAGTCTGGGACTGTTCCCTATCTCACTGGGTATAAAATCAGATCAATAGGACTCTAATAAGAATCCAGAGCACTCTGCCACCTGATTGGAAGAAGCCACGGGATCAGGATCCCAGGGGGCTGAGAGAGGAAGGAGAGTAAGAATAATGGAGCTGTATCTGGCCATAGGGAAGAGGGAAGACAGATCCGTAGCCTTGAAGGAAGGGGTGCAAAGAAAGGTTCCCAGTGGGGAGGGAGAGTGTGCAAGCAGCTGCCCCCAGGACCCTTTCCAGATATTACATCTTGGGTTCTAGGGTTCAGAGGCTGGGATGGAGGCACAGTTGGGGTTCGGCTGAATCCCACCAGAGGGGTCCAACATAGCTGTCAGTATTTGGGCTGCCCAGATGTGCCCCCGTTCTATCAACAGCCCATATACTCTGTAAGAAGTAGCAACAAGGGGGTACCTCAAACACCCCCTCACCCCACATTCACACACACAATCAGGGCTGAGCACAAATCAACTTCGTGCTCGGCTGCCTCTGGTCTGGGTCACAGGCTCCCAACAGTTAAGGCAGCAGGCAGGGCACCTGCCACCATCCCCTCCCCAGGCTGGGCTTGCCACACTAGGCTTATGGAAGCGAGCGGGCCCTCTCTTGGCCCCGGGGCCATGAGAGCCCAGCCAGGCCCGACCACAGCCAACGCACGCCAGCTGTTTCCCCCACCAGCCCCGGCTTTGTTTGCACTGAGTCATCGAAGGCTAGGCGTCCGGACCGACTGGCACCCAGGGTGGGTGGGAGCCGGAACCGAGGAAGGGAATAGCTCCCGAGGGGGGAGGGAGGCGGGAAGAACACCAAGGGAGGGGGAGGGGAGGGGAGCTGCCAGCCCGCTGCTCCCAGGCGTAGGCACACGTCAGCCTAGGGGAACAACCACCCTGGGGCTGGGGGCCTGGGGACTCCCGGGGGGTCCTCTGCTCAGCCCCGCGCGCGCTCTCCATCACACCCCACCCTCCTCCCAGGTTATTCCCCCATGACGGCCGTGGCCGTGGCTGTGGCTTTGAGCACAGCCGGCTTCCCCAGGCTGCCAAGGAGCCTGCGGTGCAGATAGGCTCGTCTCCCCCAAGATGAGGATGGAGAGGAGCGGGGAGGGGGACGCCCAGGCTAGGCTCCCTTGGCCCGGCCTGCACCTGAGTCTTGGTGGTGAGCTGGATGACCGCCTTCCGGAAGTTCAGCTTGGAGTCCGCCGTGCCCATGTCTCCTCCCGGAGCGGCCCGATCCCGGCCCCAGCGCCACGGGGTACTGTCCCGGTGGCCAAGATGAGCTCCCCGAGTCCCGTGCGTCCCCGCCTCGCTCCACCTCCGCCGCCTCCTCCAGGCCCGGCCCTCCGCCGGCACCTGCCGCTCCAGCCGAGGCTCCCGGCGGCCCTCCCACCACCGCCCCGCCCCCTTCCCCATCACTGGCCAGCTCACTCCTCTGCCTCTCTCCTGCTCTCTCCCTCCTTCCATCCTTGTCTTTGCCTCCCCCATCCCGTCTTCCCTCCGATTCCTGTTTCGCTGCCTTCTCCCGTCACATCTCGTTCACCATCGCTGTCTTTGTCTCTCCCTCCCACCTCTGTCCCTCCTCACCATCCTTGTTTTGGTTCCTTCCAGTTCATCTTTTCATTTCCCAACTCATCTCAAAAAACATTTGTTAAATGCGTATTGTGTGAAATTCCTCTTCTCTATCCCTCCCTCTAGCCCTCCCTTCCCCACCATCCCTTACTCTTCTAATTTTCGTTTCCTTTCTTCATATCTGGCCCTATCCTTTTACTCTCTACGTTTCCCTCCTTTACAGTTACATTCCTGACTAGTTATCCTGTACCTATCCCATCCCCTACCCCTATTTCTTCTTTATCACCCCTGTCCCCCATTCGCTTCCTCATATCCTCGGCTTTTTCCCTCCTCTCACCTCCCCTAGCCCTCCCCAAATGAGGATCTCTCCCCCCCACCTTCTCCCTCTCCTCTCCTCTCCTCTGCCTTTTCCAATTCCCATCTTCCCCTTTTCTAAGCTACTCACAACCACACCCCCTTTCCCATTCCCTCTTTCTTCTTGCTCTCTTCCTTATTTTTTCCCACCTGACTCAGGTCCTCACAGTTATTCCAATAAAGACAATCTGTAACTTGCATTTTTTTGTGGATTAGGTGATTCTGTTCCAAAATAGACAGTTTCTTAGACAGGCAATACCAGGGAGGCTAATTTCCTGTCTCAAATTTCTAACCATGGCCCTTCCCAGGGAATTTTTTTAAATTAAATTGAAATTAGCAAAAATCAAGTACACAAAAAGTTAAATGTACCATTAAAAGTGATGTGTTTCCTTAGTACTTGCTAAAATGCAAGGATAAAATATAACCTGTGTCTGACATCCAATTCAATTAAGTAAAATGTAATGAACATCTCTATTTGCAAGGCATTGTGTTGGGTGTCAGGGATACAATGACAAAAAAAAATAGTTCCTGACTTCAAGGAGTTTACATTCTACTGGAGAAAGCAACATGCACATGGATAAATGTAGCAATTGCTGACCCAGGGACATAAGAGGGAAGGGTGGCACATTCTCACTAAGGGTCTCAAGGGGACTAGAACCAGTCCTGGGGAATCTTACTTCTTAAAAAAAAAAGTGAGTCAGGATATTCTCAAACTCCCCCAAACACTTTACCCAAAGTTTTGTTTTGAGTCTCAATCAGGATCTCCCTAGAAGAGAAGTATCTCTTCTAGAAAGATATTTTTGTAAAAATAGATCCAAGGAATTAGGTAACTATTTGTTTCCTGCACCATTAAAAAATGCTTAAGTAAGAGAGTGAACCTTTAAGAGAGTGACATTTCATGTGTATGAGGCATGTCTGATTCTAGAAAATCATTTAATTATTTAAGTCTGCCTTAAATTACTTATCTGGGGTTATAGGTCTGCTAGATTTCTAAGAGAAACTAACTCTGACTTTAAGTTCTGACACAACATTTGTTTTTTGTTTTTTAATGTAACAACCTGTAGTATACAGGAGTGAAATGTACACCAGAACTGTTTTATAGTTATAGGAGGAATGGAATTTATCTGATTATAACCAGCAGATAAAAATGTGTTTCTTAATTCAGCTAAAGTGGGATTAGTCATTCACAGAGAGGATCGAGAATCTGACCACAGAAATATTGAAGAGGCAACAATGAAATATTTCAAACCAGTTCCAATTGTTCAGTGAAGAAAGCCATCTACGCCCAGAGAGAGGGATGTGAAATGTGGACCACAACATAACATTTTCATGCTCTCTATCGATGTTTGCTTGCATTGTGTTTCCTTTCTCTGATTTTTTTTCTTGTAGATACGATTTTTCTTGCACAACAATGATAAGTGTGGAAATATGTATACATATATTCAATTTGTCAAGTATTTTAATATAATTAACATGTAGTGGATTTCCTGCCATCTGGGGAGGGGTGGGGACTAGGGGAAAAATTTTGTAACGGAAAGCTTTGTAAGGGTCAATGTTGAAAAATTACCCATACATCTGTTTTGCAAATAAAAAGCTTTAATAAAAATAAAAAAATAAATAATAAATAAAAATTTTTAAAAAGATAAAAAAAGAAATATAGAAGAGGAAAAAGGGGAGAGAAGTAGTGGGGTAAAAAAACAGATTTCAGAACTGTATCATTAAAGATTGAAGCTGAAAGAGATGGCTTCTATAGTTGAGGAGTAAGTCTACCTGAGCAGAGGAACAGTCTTGGAAACAGAAAATATAAGAAGCAATTCTATCATTAGATCTACAATTTTCATATTAGTAAATATGATATTGTAATGATTAAACTAATGATTTAGATTTGTTGGTGTTTTCCTACTTTCCAGGGGATCCTGACTTGGAAGCTGAGATTGCAGCTAACATACTACAGCTGAAGTGATCTATCAGATTTCCTGACATGCTAACAATACACACACACACACACACACACACACACACACACACACACAAACACACACACAAACACAACCACCACCACCACCCAGTGCTTCACTTCTAAAAAACTATTCAGATAAGATCCAAGAATGTCTGTGCTGTGGTCCAGCAGTTAGTGGTTTTCACACTTAAAACGCCTACCCCTGCTCTAAGTGAGTGAGCCCCCCCTTCTTAGGAAGATAGACTTCTCTTGAAAGCTGTTTCTCTCACTTTGAAATTAAATTTTTGTTTGATTCCTGATTCTGCTCTGTGTGACTCTGGCCATCCACAGATTAGAGACCTGTTCAGCCCAGCTGACACTAAATAAACTGATTTATCTAAAATTGTGTGTCCTTCTAGATATTAGTCAAGCACAGCCAAGCAGAGGAAGCATCTGTTCAATACAAAAGCTTCATTCATTAAAGAGTTTTATTGGACAGTTGCTGAGACAGAAAGAAGACACTGAACTTTAGAATACCAGAGTTGAGTTACCAAGAGTGCATTAATCTTCCTTATTCATGTGCCTTCTTGGTAGATTGATACAGGAGTGCATGCTTTCCTCCACAGATACTTTATTCTTTAGTAGGGAAGTATGACCCAGATTCCTGAATTTACTTTAATATGTAAGGATCTCTTTTGCCTTATTAAATAATTGGTTATGTTTAAGACCAAAGAGCATCATTACTATGAATAGTCAATTTTGTATAAATGGAAGCTACATTGATCAAACTACATTGTCAAATATTCAAAGCATGATACAATAATCTATCCTGTTATATTTTTCTGAGATTGTTAATAGGCATTTGGCCTTTATTTGGATTCTGCATCATCTGAGCGATTCACTCAAGGTTGATATATTTTGGCAAATCAAGCATTCATGGCTCATTCTCATCTGTGGTCATCTTACCCTCCAGAAAGCATTATAATAGCTACAGAAAACATCTCCCACACTGCAGTTGGAGCCAAATGAGAAAGCCAGAAACCCCTAAACTGCACAGGTAGCCACTAGACTTAAGAACAATGTTCAATGGTCACCTCTGATCTGAGAAACACAAAACTGAAGCATCAGCTAGAGCTCGAACATCTAATCTCCGATTTATCTAGACTATACTCTTGCTGTTATTTGTGATCAGCCTTGGGTGAAAGAAATCTCTTTTATATTACCCACCCCCTCCTCCTGGAAAATCCAAAGGATAGAGGCTAAACACACTGGGTCTCTAGGAAGAAAGACAGTGAAAGTTGTCTCTACTTCTAAAGTCTACTAAGCTGACAATTCTTGATTCACAATGGTCACTTTTATTTGAGGAAGTCCCTCATCAAAGAATAAAACGTTGTTTCATTTGGAGATCAACCAGAAGCATCTATGAAAACAAATCTTGCTAGAAGTGTCCCAGCTTTTGTGTGACCTTGGGCAAGTCACTTAACCCCAAATGCCTCAGGAAAAAAAAAAAAGGCCCCACCTTAGATTCAACAATCTTTGTTCTTGCCAGAACATATGTGTCACCAGAAGTGGCCAGGGCAGAAGCCTATCCCTACTCACATGGGATAACCATCATCATGGGATAACCACTGTTAACCAAAGTACCGTATACAAAATAAATACAAGGCAATTTGGGAAGAAAGGAGAGAATTATCAAGTAATGGGGAAGGAATAGATCTTGTCTAGGAAATGGCTCTTCAGGATCTTGATAAAGCTAAATTCTGAGAGAGAGATCATCTGAGAAATGAGAAGTGAAAGCATGGAACATTGCCCGTGCAAAATTATGGAGGTAGAAATGAAACGTTGTATAATTGGAATAGTAAATGGTCTTGCTTGATTGGAACACAGAAATACATGACCCTACTCCATACTCATGTTGCCTTAGAATGTTAGCTACCCAGTGGCAGGAAATGTGTTTCCAAGGTGATCTGTATCACACTTCAGAGTATGGCGAGCCTGTCAGATTGGCTAAAGTGACAGGAAAAGATAATGACAAATGTTGGAGGGGATGTGGGAAAACTGGGACACTGATGCATTGTTGGTGGAGCTGTGAATGGATCCAGCCATTTTGGAGAGCAATTTGGAACTATGCTCAAAAAGCTATCAAACTGTGCATAGCCCTTTGACCCAGCAGTGTTTCTATTGGGCTTATATCCCAAAGAGATCTTAAAGGAAGGAAAGGGACCCACATGTGCAAAAATGTTTGTGGCAGCCCTTTTTGTGGTGGCTAGAAACTGGAAACTGAATGGATGCCCATCAATTGGAGAATGGCTGAATAAATTATGGTGTATGAATGTTATGGAATATTATTGCTCTGTAAGAAACGACCAGCAGGACAATTTCAGAGAGGTCTGGAGAGACTTGCATGAACTGATGCTCAGTGAAGTGAGCAGAACCAGGAGATCATTATACATGGCAACAACAAGACTATATGATGATCAATTCTGATGGACATGGTTCTCTTCAATAATGAGATGTTTCAAACCAGTTCCAATTGTTTAGTGATGAGGAGAGCCATGTGCACCCAGGGAGAGACCTGTGGGATCTGAGTCTAGACCACAACGTAGCATTTTCACACTCTCTATCGATGTTTGCTTACATTATGTTTTCCTTCTCAGGTTTTTTATTTTTATTTTTATTTTTTTCTCTTCCCTGTACAGCAAGATAATTGTATAAATATATATACACATATTAGATCTGTCAAATATTTTATCATAATTAACATGTATTTGACTTCCTGACATCTAGGGGAGGGGGTGGGGAGTAGGAGGGAAAAAAAATTGTTTTTTTTTCTTTTTTTTATTTATTAATACTTTTTATTTGCAAAACATATGTATGGGTAATTCCTAAACATTAACCCTTACAAAGCTTTCTGTTACAAATTTTCCCCCCTACTCTCCACCCCTCCCCTAGATGGCAGGATATCCACTACATGATAATTATGTTAGGATACTTAAAAAATCGAATATATGTATAGTTATTGCATCTTTTTTTGTGCAGGAGAAATTGTATCTACAAGAAAGAATAATCTGATAAAGGAAATACAATGCAAGCAAACCTCAATAGAGAACATGAAAATGTTATGTTGTGATCCACATTTCACATCCCTCTCTCTGGGTGTATATGGCTTTCTTCACTGAACAATTGGAACTGGTTTGAAGCATTTCATTGTTGAAGAGAGTTATGTCCATCAGAACTGATCATCATATAGTTTTGTTGCTGTGTATAATGATCTCCTGGTTCTGCTCATTTCACCCAGCATCAGTTCATGCAAGTCTCTCCAGGCCTCTCTGAAATCGTCCTGCTGGTCATTTCTTACAGAGCAATAATATTCCATAGCATTCATATACCATAATTTATTTAGCCATTCTCCAATTGATGGGCATCCATTCAGTTTCCAGTTTCTAGCCACTACAAAAAGGGCTGCCACAAACATTCTTGCACATGTGGGGCCCTTTCCTTCCTTTAAGATCTCTTTGGGATATAAGCCCAATAGAAACACTGCTGGGTCAAAGGGTATGCACAGTTTGATAACTTTTTGAGCATAGCTCCAAATTACTCTCCAGAATGGTTGGATCCGTTCACAGTTCCACCAACAATGCATCAGTGTCCCAGTCTTCCCACATCCCCTCCAACATTCATCTTTATCTTTTCCTGTCATTTTAGCCAATCTTACAGGTGTGTAGTGGTACCTCAGAGTTGTCTTAATTTGCATTTCTCTGATCAATAGTGATTTGGAACACCTTTTCATATGATTATAAATAGTTTTAATTTCATCATCTGAAAATTGTCTGTTCATATCCTTTGACCATTTATCAATTGGAGAATGGCTTGAATTCTTATAAATGTGAGACAATTCTCTATATATCTTAGAGATGAGACCTTTATCAGAACCCTTAAATGTAAAGATGATTTCCCAATTTGATGCTTCCCTCCTAATCTTGTCTGCATTAGTTTTGCTTGTACAGAAACTTTTTAACTTAATATAATCAAAATTATCTATCTGGTGTTCAATTAAGAGTTCCAGATCTTCTTTGGACATAAATTTATTCCATCTCCACAGGTCTGAGAGGTAAACTATCCTATGTTCCTCTAATTTGGTTATAATATCACTCTTTATATCTAGATCATGAACCCATTTAGATCTTATCTTGGTGTGCGGTGTTAAGTGTGGGTCTAGCCTTAATTTCTTCCACACTAGTTTTCAATTTTCCCAGCAGTTTTTGCCGAATAGTGAGTACTTATCCCAAAAGCTAGGGCCTTTGGATTTATCAAACACTAAATTGCTAAGGTTATTACCTAGCTTGTCCTGATATCCTATCCTATGCCACTGATTGACTGCTCTATTTCTTAACCAGTACCAAATGGTTTTGATGACCTATGCTTTATAATGTAGTTTTAGATCTGGTACAGCAAGGCCACCTTCATCTGTCTTTTTTTTTCATTAATTCCCTTGAAATTCTTGACCTTTTGTTCTTCCAAATGAACTTTGCTACTATTTTTTCTAGATCTGTAAAATAATTTCTTGGGAATTTGATTGGTATGACTCTAAATAAGTAAATTAGTTTGGGTAGTATTGTCATTTTTATTATATTCGCTCAGCCTACTCATGAGCACTTAATGTTTTTCCAATTGACTAGGTCTGATTTTATTTGTGTGGAAAGTGTTTTGTAATTTAGTTCGTATAGTTTCTGACATTTTCTTGGCAGATAGATTGCCAAATATTTTATGCTATCATCCATTATTCTGAATGGAATTTCTTTTTCTATCTCTTGCTGCTGAACTTTGTTGGTAATATATAAAAATGCTGACGATTTATGTGGATTTATTTTGAATCCTGCAACTTTACTAAAGTTGTGAATTGTTTCTAGTAGTTTTTTAGTTGAGTCTCTAGGGTTCTCTAAGTATACCATCATGTCATCTGCAAAGAGTGATAATTTGGTTTCTTCATTACCTACTCTAATTCCTTTTATCTCTTTTTCTTCTCTTATTGCCAAAGCTAACATTTTTAATACAATATTAAATAGTAATGGTAACAGTGGGCAGCCTCGTTTCACTCCTGATCTTATTGGGAATGGTTCTAGTTTGTCTCCATTACATATGATGCTTGCTGATGGTTTTAAGTAGATGCTACTAATCATTTTAAGGAAAAGCCCATTTATTCCTATACTCTCTAGTGTTTTTAATAGGAATGGGTGTTGGATTTTATCAAATGATTTTTCTGCATCTATGGAGATAATCATATGGTTTTTGTTAGTTTGGTTATTAATATAATTGATTATGCTGATAGTTTTCCTGATATTGAACCAGCCCTGCATTCCTAGTATAAATCCTACTTGGTCAAGATGTATTATCCTGGAGATAACTTTCTGTAATCTTGTTGCTAAAATCTTATTTAAAATTTTTGCATCACCACAATGTAACATTTTCATGATCTCTATTGACATTTGCTTGCATTGTGTTGCCTTTCTCTGACTCTTTTTTTTTTTCTTGTAGATAGGATTTTTCTTGCATAACTTGTCAAGCATTTCAACATTATTAACATGTAGTGGACTTCCTGCCATCAAGGGGAGGGGAGGGGACTGTGGGTAAAATTTGTATTGGAAAGCTCTGTAAAGATCAATGTTGGGGAACTACCCATACATATGTTATACAAATAAAAAGCATAAAAAAAATTTTGCATCAATATTCATTAGGGAAATGGGTCTATAGTTTTCTTTCTCTGTTTTCACCCTACCTGGTTTAGCTATCAGCACCATATCTGTATCATGAAGGAATTTGGTAGTATACCTTCTGTCCCTATTTTTTCAAATAGTTTGTATAGTATTGGAATTAATTATTCTTTGAATGTTTGGTAGAATCCACATGTAAATCCATCTGGCCCTGGAGATTTTTTCTTAGGGAGTTGATTAATAGCTTGTTCTATTTCTTTTTCTAAAATGGGGCTATTTAAATAATTTATTTCCTCTTCTGTTAACCTGGGCAATCTATATTTTTGTAGATATTCCTCCATTTCATTTAGATTATCGAATTTATTGGCATAAAGTTGGGCAAAGAAACTCCTAATTATTACTCTAATTACCTCTTCATTGGAGGAAAGTTCTCCCTTATCATTTTTGAGACTAACAATTTGATTTTCCTCTTTCCTTTTTCTGATCAAATTAACTAAAGGCTTATCTATTTTGTTGGTTTTCTCATAAAACCAACTCTTAGTTTTATTTATTAATTCAATAGTGTTCTTATTTTCAATTTTATTAATCTCAGCTTTTATTTTCAGAATTTCCAATTTGGTATTTAATTGAGGGTTTTTAATTTGCTCTTTTTCTAGTTTTTTTAATTGTAACCCTAATTCATTGATCTTCTCTTTCTTTATTTTATTCAAATAAGCATCTAGAGATATAAAGTTATCCCTTATAACCGCTTTGGCCGTATCACACAAATTTTGGTATGTTGTCTCATTATTGTCGTTCTCCTGGATGAAATTATCGATTGTGTCTATAATTTGCTCTTTCACCCATTCATTCTTCAGGATTAGATTATTTAATTTCCAATTAACTTTTGGTCTATTTTCTCCTGGCCTTATATTACATGTGAGTTTTATTGCATCATGATCTGAAAAGGATACATTTACTATTTCTGCTTTTCTGCATTTGATTTTGAGGTTTTTATGCCCTAACACATGATCAATTTTTGTATAAGTTCCATGAACCCCTAAGAAAAAAGTATACTCCCTTCTATCACCATTCAATTTCCTCCAGAGATCTGTCATACCTAACTTTTCTAACATTTTGTTTATCTCCCTAACTTCTTTCTTATTTATTTTATGGTTTGATTTATCTAATTCTGAGACAGCAAGGTTGAGATCCCCCACTAGTATAGTGTTACTGTCTATTTCTCCTTGCATCTCTGTTAGTTTCTCCTCTAAGAATTTGGATGCTATACCACTTGGTGCATATATGTTTAGTATTGATACCGCTTCATTGTCTATGGTACCCTTTAGTAAAATATAGTTTCCTTCCTTATCTCTTTTAATTAGATCTATTTTTACTTTTACTTGATCTGAGATAAGGATTGCTACCCCTGCTTTTTTTTTGTTCACTTGAAGCATAAAAGATTCTGCTCCAGCCCTTTACCTTCACTCTGTATGTATCTCTATGTTTTAGATGTGTTTCTTGTAAACAACATATTGTAGGATTCTGGCTTTTAATCCAGTCGCTATCCGTTTCCGTTTTATGGGAGAGTTCATCCCATTCACATTCACAGTTAAAATGACTATATCTATATTTCCTGCCATCTTATTTACCCAAAGTTATATTTTTCTCTTCCCTTTCCCCTTATTCCCTTCCCCTTCCCCAGTATTTTGTTTATGATGACCACCTCCCTCTAACAGTCCTCCCCCCTTTAGAACCCTCCCTCTTTTTTACACCTTTCCCCTATCCATCTATTAATTTATCCCTTTCTTTTCAGGAGGGAAAAATTTGTAACAGAAACCTTTACAAGGGTCAATGTTGAAAAATTACTTATGCATATTTTTTGCAAATAAAAAGCTTTAATTTTTAAAAAAGGAGAAAAAAAAGAGTATGGTGAGCGTTTCAACCATATGCAACTATAGTGACAACCTTTAGGGTCCAAAATAGGCTATTAAAATCCTTATTGACAACTGTCTCCCAATTCTTACATCAAAAATTTTCAAGATCCCTTGAAAGTTATAACAACAGAGATTTTTGTTGTTATTTTCAATCATGTCAAACTTTTCATGATCCCTTTTGGGATTTTCTTCTCAAAGATCCTAGAATAGTTAATTCCTCCTCCAGCTCATTGAACAGATAAGGGAACTGAGGCAAACAGGGTTAAGTGACTTGCCCAGGGTCACACAGCTACTAAGTGTTGAATTCAGGTCTTTGTAACTCCAAGTCTGGCAGTCTATTCACTGTCCCACCTAGCTGCCAGTATCAACAGAGATATCATTGTTTAATGACCATCTAGTAACACAGGGGAGTTGTGACAGTCAAAGTCTCATTGTTCCTACCTGAAGTTCCTCCAGGATAATCCTCCAATATATTCCTGGTATAGATCCAAACTAACATCTAGCTTTCTCAGCTAGGTACAAGAAGTCCTCAGCTCAAGTACAAAAAGAAGAGACCATAGATTCCCATAAAAAAAGCTACAAAAATATAGAAAACCTTCAGATAGTCCATTAGTTCCTGCCCTGTTGATCTTGGTTTTGCAGTACCCTGACAGTCCAGGGAATTCCTGCTCTCCCACACAGGAATACAATTCATTCCAGACTCATGATCCCACCCATAGTTCACAGTCCCCCTCCCCCCAAAGGCAAACATCTTTTTTTTTTTGAAAAGCCATCTCCTTTTTGTCCTACCTGTTATATTTGAATACTGAAGGAATAGTTTCTAAAGTCAACCCTTAGAGCAAAAATAGAATATAGTTAATATTCCCCCTCTCCACAAGTCTCCAAGATGAACAGCCTTTGGCATGTTGGCACAGTGTTGAAAAGGGAAGTTGGCAAATCAGATCCCTAATGTTGGGATTAGGACTGACTGTAAGGGCTAGCCACTCCTAAGTGGTTAAAGTAGCTGGATTGGAACTGGCACAGCAGCTGGATGAGACCCAGCCCCTCCTCCACTCTGAGCTAATGCTACATTTTTCACCCAATTCTCCCTTGACCTCTTCTTCCCTCTCACCCTGACCCATGAGGAGTCAAGGATCTCCAGGAGGATGTAGGGTCTATTGAAAAGGACCCAAACAAAGGGGAGGGATGATGGGAAAATTCATATTTTCCATCTCACAGTCAGGGGCACCAACTTATTAAATAGAATATCTGGTAGAATCATAGGCACTATTTAAATTGTTCTGTCTTTTATTTTACCCAGAATATAGCTGAATTTTCATTAAATTAAATGCATCAGTGACACAACTCAATCAATCAACCAACAAATATTTATTGATCACCTACTATGTGCCAGCAACTAACTTCCAGCAAAAGCAGAATTTTCTGGCACTAAAAATACATGAAATTATGAAAAGTATTACCTAATATTATCCCATATTGTACCCTCCCCTATCTACCCATATCCTGCATAGTTGTCCATTTTGCCTAACTTAGTTCCATCTCTCTCTCTCTCTCTCTCTCTCTCTCTCTCTCTCTCTCTCTCTCT
>JAJPUD010000929.1:130780-172464 GCA_023553655.1 Myrmecobius fasciatus
TCTATCTATCTCTCAAGAATAAGGAGGCTTCTGTAGTTTTTATTATTGAGTTCTTTCAGTAATGTCCAACTCTTTATGACACCATTTGGAGTCTTGGCAGAGACACTGGAATGGTTTGCTATTTTCTTCTCCAGTCCTTTTTATAGGTAAGAAATCTGAAGCAAGCAGGGTTAAGTGACTTGTCAGGGGTCACACAGTATCTGAGGCTGGATTTGAACTCAGGAAGATGATTAAACTGTGACCTTTAGAATAACTAAATAAGGGCAGCTAGATGGCACAATAGACAGAGGTCAAATCTGGCCTCAGACACTTAATATTTCTTAGTTGTGTGACCCTAAGCAAGTCACTTAACCCCAATTGCCTCCAAAGGAAAAAAAAAGAAATAAAAGGAAAGAAAGAGAAAATAACTAAATTATACTGACCTGAGAATCAAGATCTAGAATATATCATCATTAAGATTTTAACCAAAACTGGATAAGAAATAGAGTAATGGATCAGTGGAATAGGTTAGGTTCACAGGACAAAATACTCAATGACAATAGTAATCTAGTGTTTGATAAACCCAGTTTTGGGGATAAAAACTCACTATTTGACAAAAACTGCTGAGATAATTGGAAACTAGTATGGAAGAAATTAGGCATTGACCCACACCTAACACCATATACCAAGATAAGGTCAAAATGGTTTCATGATCTAGGCATAAAGAATGATATTATAAACAAATTAGAACAATGTAGGATGGTTTACCTCTCAGACCTGTGGAGGGGGAAGGAATTTGTGACCAAAGAAGAACTAGAGGTCATCATTAATCACAAAATAGATAAGTTTGACTATATCAAGTTAAAAAGGTTTTGTACACACAAAATGAATGCAGACAAGATTAGAAGCATAGCAGTAAACTGGGAAAATATTTTTACATCCAAAGGTTCTGATAAAGGCCTCATTTCTAGAATATATCGAGAATTGACTCAAATATATAAGAATTCAAGCCATTCTCCAATGGATAAATGGTCAAAAGATATGAACAGACAATTTTCAGACGAAGAAATTGAAACTATTTCCGGTCACAAGAAAAGGTGCTCCAAGTCACTATTGATCAGAGAAATGCAAATTAAGACAACTCTGAGATACCACTACACACCTGTCAGATTGGCTAAAATGACAGGAAATGATAATGATAACTGTTGGAGGGGATGTGGGAAAACTGGGACACTGATACATTGTTGGTGGAACTGTGAACGGATCCAACCATTCTGGAGAGCAATTTGGAGCTATGCTCAAAAAGTTATCAAACTGTGCATACCCTTTGACCCAGCAGTGTTTCTACTGAGCCTATATCCCAAAGAGATTTTAAAGGAGGGAAAGGGACCCACATGTGCAAAAATGTTTGTGGCAGCCCTTTTTGGAGTGGCAAGAAGCTGGAAATTGAAAAGATGCCCATCAATTGGAGAATGGCTGAATAAATTATGGTATATGAGTGTTATGGAATATTATTGTTCTGTAAGAAATGACCAACAGGAGGATTTCAGAGAGGACTGGAGAGACTTGCATGAACTGATGCTGAGTGAAATCAGCAGAACCAGGAGAACATTATACACAGCAACAAGAGTATACGATGATCAATTTTGATGGACATGGTTCTCTTCAACAATGATGTGATTCAAACCAGTTCTTCTGCAATGAAGATAGTCATATACATCCAGAGAGAGGCCTGTGGGAACTGAGAGTGAACCACAACACAGCATTTTAATGCTTTCTGTGAATATTTCCATGCAGTTTGTTTTCTTCTTAGGTTGTTTTTTTTTCTTCTTCTCTTTCTAGATCTGATGTTTCTTGTACAGTAAGATAACTGTATAGATATGTATACATGTATTGTATTTGTCATATAATTTATCCTATTTAGCATGTATTAGATTACCTGTCATCTAGGGGTGGGGAGTGGGGGGAAGGAGGGGAAAAGCTTGGGAAAAAAAAAGTTTTTGCAAAGGTCAATGTTGAAAAATCACTCATATGTTTTGTAAATAAAAAGCTTTATATAAAAAAATAAATAAAATCACCAATAAGCATAAAAAACACGAAATAGATAAAAAAAAGATTTTAACCAAAGATTATTTCTACCCTTCCGTAATTAAAAATCCCCTTCAATCCCATAATGACCCCTTTCTTTTTAGTCACTTTTCTTGGCTAGGCTTTTGTTCTCCTCTGCATTTTCAAAACACTGGAAATTTGAAGGTGAAATGCCTGGATAGCTTCACATAAAAGCTGTTGTCTATAGTCATTCTATAAAAATTTTGAATAACAACTTTTCGGAAATCTTTTGTCACTATATCATAATCATTTCAGCTTCCCTTATAAGAAGAAAAAAAGCAATTAAGAAAAAATTTACTAGTTTGATTATATCTTAACAATGTATGCACTATTTTGTCCATTTAATAGTCCCATGTCTATATTGTGAACAGGTAACAGCATCAGGTCAATCTTAATGCTGAATTATGATAAGGATATTTGAATAGAGAGACACTCTGGTTATGGAGGATACCTAGGTGGCACAGTAAAGAGAGTGCTCGGCCTGAAATCAGAAAGATTCATCTTCTTGAGTTCAAATGCTGTTTCTCAAACAAGATACTCTGTCTTTAGACCTCAAGCATTTTCATTGGCTGATGTTAATGCCTAGAATACCTTCCCTCCTCATTTCTTAAATCTATCTTCCTGGCTTTCTTCAAGTCCTAGCTAAAATCTCATTTTCTACAAGAAAATATTGGCAAAGAAGTCAAAGTCATTGGATTGCATAGAATGTTGAGGTGAAATAAGGTACAGGAAAATGAAAAGGAAGGAAAGGGCTAGGTAGAGAAGTGCTTTAAATATCAGAGGGTTTTATGTTTCATCTAGAAGTGGTAAGGAGCCATTGACATCTATTCATTAGTGGGGGTCACAAGATCAGATCTGTGCTTTAGGAAGATGAATTTTACAGATGAGTAGAGCTGGAGCAAGGAGATAATTGAGATGTAGAGATCAACCAGCAGACCATTTCAAGAATCCAAGTATGAGGTAATACGGGCATTTGCTAGGGTGATGGCAAGATCAAAGGAGAGAATGTGAGACATGTTTTGAAAGTATAATCTGTAGACAATGGCAATATATTGAAAATGAGGGTGAGAGAAAATAAGAAATCAAGGAAGAAACCTAGGGTTTGAGCCTGGGTGCCTGGGAGGATAGCAGTATTTTGGGGCCGTAATAGGGAAGTTTATGTGAGGAGAAGCTATTAGGAGAAAGATAAGTTCAGTTTGGAAATGTTGATGTCCACTATTGATCAGAGGAATGCAAATTAAGACAACTCTGAGGTACCACTACACACCTGTCAGATTGGCTAACAGGAAAAGATAATGACGAATGTTGGAGGGGATGTGGAAAAACTGGGACACTGATACATTGTTGGTGGAACTGTGAACGGATCCAACCATTCTGGAGAGCAATTTGGAACTATGCTCAAAAAGTTATCAAACTGTGCATACCCTTTGACCCAGCAGTGTTTCTACTGGGCCTATATCCCAAAGAGATTTTAAAGGAGGGAAAGGGACCCACATGTGCGAAACTGTTGGTGGCAGCCCTTTTTGTAGTGGCTAGAAACTGGAAACTGAATGGATGCCCATCAATTGGAGAATGGCTGAATAAATTATGGTATATGAATGTTATGGAATATTATTGCTCTGTAAGAAACGACCAGCAGGACGATTTCAGAGAGGCCTGGAGAGACTTGCATGAACTGATGGTGAGTGAAATCAGCAGAACCAGGAGATCATTATACATAGCAACAAGAAGACTATGATGATTAATCCTGAAGGATGTGGCTCTCTTCAACAATGAAATGCTTCAAACCAGTTCCAATTGGTCAGGGAAGAAGAAAGCCATATACATCCAGGGAGAGGCCTATGGGATCTGAGTCTAGACCACATCATAGAATTTTCATACTCTCTATTGATGTTTGCTTACATTTTGTTTTCCTTCTCAGATTTTTTTTCTTATACATCTGATTTTTCTTGTACAGCAAGATAACTGTAAAAATATGTATACACACATTCGATTTGTCAAGTATTTTAACATAATTAACTGTATTAGACTTCCTGGCATCTAGGGGAGGGTGTGGGGGGAAGAAAGGAAAAATTTGTAACAGAAAACTTTGCAAGGGTCAATGATGAAAAATTACCCATGCATATGTTCTAAATAAAAAGCTTTAATAAAAAATAATAAAAAGAAAAAAAGAAATGCTGATGTAGTTTGAGATATCTAATAGGCAATTTGGTGATGGGAGTCTGGAGATAAGGAAAGGGGTTAGAGTGAGATAAGTAAATCTGAGAAGCATTGGCATAGGGATGATATTTGAAACCATGGAAGCTGATGAGATAACCAAGTGAATAATATAGAAGCAAAAGAAAAGGACTCAGAACAGAGCCCTAGGGGATACTCACCTAAAGTGGTCAGAACCTAGATAAAGATCCAGGAAAGAAAACGGGCTAAACAGTTAGAAGGAGGACCAGGTGTTATGAAAATCTAGAAAGAAGAACATATCAAGGAAAAGAGGGTGATTGACAGAGTTAATACCTATAGAGAGGTCAAAAAGGATGAGGATTGAGGGAGGGAAAGACCATTAGATTTGGCAATTAAAACATCATTGGTAACATCAGAGAAAGCTGTTTTGGTTGAATTTTGAGATCTGAAGCCAAGACTGTAGAGAGTTAGAAAGAGAGTGAGGGAAAGGAAGGGGTTATACTTATTGTAGACAACCTTCTCAAAAAAGTAAGATAATGATGAATGTTGGAAGGGATATGGAAAAACTGTGCATTGTTAGTAGAGTTATGAAATTATCCAAATATTCTGTAGAGCAATTCGAAACTATGCCCAAAGGGCAATGAAATTGCGCATACCCTTTGATTCAGCAATATCTCTACTAGGTCTATATTCCAAAGAGATCATAAATAAGGGAAAAGGACCTACACATGTAAAAATGTTTGTAGCAGCCCTTTTGGTAGTGGTAAGGAACTGGAAATTGAGTGGATGCTCCGCAGTTGGAGAATGGATGAATAATTATGGCATATGAATATAATGAAATATTATTGTTCCAGAAGAAATGATGAACAAGCTGATTTCAGAAAAGCCTGGAAAGTCTTACATGAACTGATGCTAAGTGAAGTAAACAGAACCAAGAGAATGTTGTACACAGCAACTAGATTATGTGATGATCAACTGTGATGAACTTGGCTCTTTTCAACAATGAGGTGATTCAAGACAATTCCAATAGATTTCCGATAGAAAATGCTATCCACAAGCAATTTGGAACTACGCTCAAAAAGTTATCACTGTGCATACCCTTTGACCCAGCAGTGTTTCTATTGGGCTTATATTCCAAAGAGATCTTAAAGGAAGGAAAGGGCCCCACATGTACAAAAATGTTTGTGGCAGCCCTTTTTGTAGTGGCTAGAAACTGGAAACTGAATGGATGCCCATCAATTGGAGAATGGCTGAATAAATTATGGTATATGAATGTTATGGAATATTATTGTTGTGTAAGAAACGACCAGCAGGACGATTTCAGAGAGGCCTGGAGAGACTTGCATGAACTGATGCTGAGTGAAATGAGCAGAACCAGGAGATCAATATACACAGCAACAATGATCAGTTCTGATGGACATGGCTCTCTTCAACAATGAGATGATTCAAACCAGTTCCAATTCATCCAAGTGATGAAAAAAGCCATCTATGCCCAGAGAGAGGACTGTAGGAACTGAGTGTGGACCACAACATAGCATTTTCACTCTTTCTGTTGTTGTTTACTTGCATTTTGTTTCCTTTCTCAGGTTTTTTTTTTCTTTCTTCCTTCTTGATCTGTTTTTTTCTTATACAGCAAGATAACTGTATAAATATGTATACATATATTGGATTTAATATATATTTTAACATATTTAACATGTATTGGACTACTTGCCATCGAAGGGGGAATGGGGGGAAGGAGGGGAGAATTTGGAACAGAAAGTTTTATAAGGGTCAGTATTGAAAAATTACCCATGCATATGTTCTATAAATAAAACCCTTTAATAAAAATTAAAAAAATGCTATCCACATCCAGAGAGAGAACTATGAAGAATGAATGCAGATTAAAGCATAGTATTTTCACCTTTTTGTTGTTGTTGTTTGCTTGCTTGGTTTCTTTGTCCTTTCTTGTGGGTTTTTTTCCCTTTTGGTCTGATTTTTTTGTGCAGCAAGCATGACAAATGTGGAAATATATTTAGAAGAATTGTACATGTTTAATCTATATCAGATTGCTTACTGTCTTGGGGGGGAAGGGGAGAAAAGGGAGAAAAATTTGAAACATAAAGTTTTGCAAAGGTGAATGTTGAAATTATCTTAACATGTACTTGGAAAAATAAAATATGATTAAAATTTTAAAATTTTTAAAGGTTAGGCATGAAAGGGAGAAGTAATTTGAGATAATAGTAAGGATGGATGGATCAAGTAAAAGTTTTTTGAGAATGGGGGAGACAGGCATGTTTATAACACTAGGGAAATAGTTCGTAGATAATAAGAGATTAAAGATAAGTAATAAGGTGAGAGTGTTGGGGGGGATATTTTGTTGGAAAAGATGATACTAAATGGTATTATTTCTGCATATAGAGGGTTTCTTCTTGGTAAAAAAAAATGGCCACTTCATGTGAGAATGGGGTGAAGGAGGATAGAAGAAAAAGTCTTATTAATCCAGATAGACAATGAAAAGTGAATGTGATGAAATGACAAGAGAGATTGCCTCCAAATATTTTAACACCAAAATGCTTAGAGTGATCACTTAACAGTATGGTCTATGAGCACATATGGGAAATAGCACACACAGAAGAATGGATGGAGAGAATTGAAAATTTGTACCTTACAAGGAGCATTGATCAGCAGGTTTAAAGCCAAGATTGTTCATTTACATTTCCCTGCAGTTTCCCTGCAGTAATCTACAGTCACAAGAGCAATTCTGTCATATCATGCAAAGTAGAGAAAGAAATTGGAATACTAAAGGAAAACTAGTTGTGAATTATAGTGGAATTAAATCATACCATTAGATTTAAAAGATCAGACAGTAATGTGAGAAAAGCAATAACTAAAATATTTTGGTCTAACCAAATCCAGCTAGTAGCAAGTGGATTGCTCAAGATTGAAATCAAGGTATTTTTTAGAATGTACAATGAAAATGAGCTAGAGCAGCCTGAGCTTGAAGCACCTCCTGGTGGCTTTCACAGATAATGCCCTCTGAGTGCAATCCTAGTCTTTCCCACTAGGAGTCACATAAACATGAACCACAGTTTTGAAATTATATGGACTGGTTCTTTGGCCGTTTTTTTTTTTTTTTTAATTTCCTTAAAGAATACTAGTAGAATAATCATATATGATTTTATTATTCTTTCAGAAGCCATATTTTCTCTGTGTGACTTGGACAAGTCACTTGATCTCTCTATGCCTCAGTTTCCTTATCTTTAAAATGGAAATAATAGCACCTGCGTCTAGGGTTTGTGGTGAACATTAAATAAGATAATTCTTGTAAAATTCTTTGCAAACCTCAGTATCATCATTTCCAACACCGCATCCAACCCCTACCCTGTTAAATCTACTTAGATTCATTGATTCTACCCTTTATTAACAATTCTTTCATTTTGTCCAATATAGTTGTGAGAGCCGCATTTCCAATCATTATTGCCCTCTCTTCCAACCCTTTTTTAAATGGGAAATCACATTGGCAATTTCTTTTTCTTTTGGCATTGTCATCATAATCAATAATTCTAAAATTTCATCCTTGAATTTTCCCATAACTTTTAGATAAGTCATTCAAGCAAAGACTAGTAAATGGCTGAATACCCAAATGAAGCATGAGCAGATTTCCCCACAGAAACTTAGTTTAGTCAATAATTGTAGCATTAAGTAACAGCTGGAACTAAGGGCAGAGAAAGAAAGCCTAAGGACTTTGAGGTTTTAGAACAATCAGATATAGCCACAATTCAAAGAGGATTCAGAGATCTATCTGAGCCTAAATTGAAGAACTCATGTAATAGAGGAGGTGAGAGCCTCCTTTTTAATTCATAGGTGCATCAATCAATCAATTAGCATTTGCTAAGCACCTTATTAAGTTTGTGCCAGGCCTTGAGCTAAGTGCTGTAGAGATGAAAAAAAGCTAAAGACAGTCCTTGCCATCAAATTGCTTACTGTCTGATGGAGTATAAGAGTCAGGATTAGAATGTAGGATCAGGATTAGGAAAAGAGTGAGAAACAATTTAATATAACAAGTATCTCCCCACACACACACTTCCTACCTTCAATCTCCATGTCAAACATAGTGCTCAATCCTGAATTTGACATGATCTGGTTCAAATCTACCTTTCCAAATTTTTTTCATATCATGTTTTTTCATATACCCTCCCAGTCAAACTTGTCTGTTAGCTATTCTCTATATATAACATTCCATCTCCTGCTTTCTCATCTTTGTAGAAGTGGTCTCTTCCAGAATAGTTCTTTTCATTCTTTCCTTCTTGAAATTACTTTGTACTTATTGTGTGTATGTTGTATTCTCTTCCCTCTCCACCCTGTTCTATAATGGAAATTCCTTTAGAATAAGGATAATTTTGCATTGTGGTCTTTTTATCCCCAGAGTCTAGCTCACTATATGATGCAGAATAGGCACTTAGTGTGGACAATTGAATTAAGTTAATAAATGTTTGTTGATTTGAATATAACTGAACTGAATTTAGCATAGCCTGGAAGGAGGGAATTGGACTAGGTGACTTCTTCAGAACCTTTACATGTTCTAGCTGTGGAAATGATGATCCAAAATTCTCAGAAACAACAGGTGTCCATTCCATCAATAATCAAAGGGCTCAGAGACATGGGCAAGCATTGTCTTCAGAAAATTTGTCAGTGGAAATGTTATTAAAGAAAATGTGTTGCCATCTGCTTTGTTGCTGCCCCTAAAGATCATAGGACCTTTCCATCTGACTTGCAGCTGAAACCTTCCCTATATATTCTCTGTTTGAACGGAGATTGGTCACTAATTGGTCCAAAAACCTGGCAATAGGTTCAGAGACCCAGCAACATCAGATTAGTCACATGAATCCTCAGTTCCCTGTCATTTAGGGGGATGGCACAAGAGGAAAGGACAGTGGAAGCCTAGAAAAAGGGGTAGGAGAAGGGAGATGAGATTGGAGAGTCAGATGCTAGATGAAACAGGGACAAGAAAGACAGTTTCTTCAGACCTAATAAACGGGGTGGGGGTGATGTCTGGTAGGTGTGTGTTTCATGACTTTTATTTATGTGATTGGTTCCTCTAAATCAGCCTCAATGTTCATCTGGTTATTAGGTTTCTGTTTGTGTCTTTTATTTCTAGATCTTTGAATATCTGGGTTTGTACTTTTAGGGAATACAAGATATGGATGGAAAGGAGCTTTTAACTGTTGGTTTCAAACTTATCTATCTTCCCTAAGGACTGAGCAAGATAAAATGGGCTTTTAAAGTTAAGCTGAAGTGGACTTTTGTCATGTGATCTGGGTTCTGCTTAGACACTTAGCACTTAGTAATTGCAAGCCGATTAATCTCTCAGGGCCTAAGTTTCCCTTTATATAAAATGGGTATAATAATACTTTGCCTCCAAGGCTGTGGTGAGAAAAGCACTATGCAAACCTCCTATATAAATGTAAGTTATTCTGTAGAAATATGTATACATATATTGGATTTATCATATATTTTAACATAGTTAACATGTATTGGACCATCTAGGGGAGGGGGTGGGGGGAAAGGAGGGAAAATTTTGGAATAGAAAATTTTGCAAGAGTCAATGTTGAAAAATTACCCATGCATATGTTTTGTAAGTAAAAAGCTTTAATTAAAAAAATCTTTTTAAAGAATTAAAAGCAAAAAATAATAATAATAATAAATAAATTTAGGTTATTGTTGGAATTGTCTCAAAAAAAAGTATGGAATTTCCTTCTTTCTAAACAATTTTCATCTGCCTGGAATGTTTTAGAATAGATGTATCTGGGGCAAGAGCAGGGTGTAGAATCATTGATTTAGAATTAGAAGGGACCCCAAACCCTCATTTATAGATAAGGAAACTGACCCAAAAACTTGAGTGACTTGCCAAAAGTAGTAAATATTAGAACCTAAAATCCAAATCCAAGTCTTCGGGTTTCAAACCCAACCCTGTCTCTGCTGCATTAATTTGCCTTCTCAAACACTGGTATAACCCTGGATATACCCAACAGAAAGACACAAAAAAGCAACTGTTAAGTGCCTGTCGTGTGCAAAGCACTGTGCTAAGTGCTGAGAACACCCGTGGAAAAAGAAGACAGTTCCAGTTCTCAAGGATTTCACCTTCTAAGAGGGGAGAGAATATTTGGAAGATTTCCGCTGAGTCAGATGGAAAAGTCCCATAATCCTTAGGGTGCAGGGGCAACTCAAAGGGTAATGCCTTTTTTATGCCATTTACGCGGATAAGACTAATTTCTGATGTCGAACCATATAACTATACCAAGCATTTTAGTGGCCGGACCTTTCTGTTCTGGGTCTGCACAAGGTAAGCACCTGCAAGAGCATTTGCCAGGCTTTCACAAAGATTGCCCCCCGGATAATTGAGGGCATTGGGCAGGAAGCATTGCTGTTCCTAAAGCCCCCGAGGTCATGGTCCTGGGCTCCATAGGAGTCTTGAGAGAAAATAGGGCCTAGGGGGTGTTGCTGTTTTGACCTAGCTGGCACGTGCACAAGAGCAGCTTTCTAGTCAGAAGTTGCCCTACCCAGGTAGAACAGGATCCCTCCTGATGTTTCAGCATCTGGATCCCACAATGGGGAGGAAGGCTGCTGATATGACTGGAGGAGGAAGAGAGCGGAGTCAAGGAGATGGGTGAAGCCTAGGGCGCTGGTGGTATAAAAAGAGAAAGGGATGGATGAGAAGTAGAGGGATGCATATAGGTAGAGGTAGGAAGGAGTTGGTCTCAATAAATCCCATCCACCTTCTTACTTACTGCTGGAGCCTTCATCCTCCAGGCTCCTCCTTCTGCTTTGCATATAGCTTACTGATAGGTCCGACGCCGTGACCCGGCTCCTCCCCATCCCCTCCACCGAACCTGGGGAGGGAAGAGAAGCTGCCGGCTGGGCTGCCCGGCGGGCGGGAGGGATCTGCTGCACCAGCCACGGGACTGACTCCGGACTGAGCCGGTGGCTGCGCGCGGAACGGCTGCGAGTGGCGCTGGCTACGTCTCGGCGGCTCCGGGAGGTCCTCGGAGCTGCGCTGCGCACGGACTCTGCGCCTCTCGTTCTCCCGCTCTACCCCCGCCCTCCATCCTCCCTCCCTCCTTCTCCCGCCGTCCCCGCCCCCCAGCCCCTTTGTGCCGCCGCGGTTGCAGAAGACTCCGGAGCCACCCAGGAGCTCCCTGGCCCTACCCAGTCCGATCCTGCCGGGGGGAAACGGAGACAGTGATTGGAGAGTCTGGCGCGTACGCCCCGTCCGGGGCGCCGATGGCAAGGGGCCGCGGCGCTGGCTGGGGCGCCGCCACCCGTTCCTTTCGAGGCCCCGCCTGCCTGCGCCGCATTGTCCCGGGCCCGGAGCCCCGGGCCCTGAGCTAGGAGGTACGCCGCAGCTCCGGCCCGCCCTGGACGGGCCCATGAGGAGAGCCGGAGGCATGGAGGACTACTCTGGGGAAGACGAGGAGTCCTGGTACGACCAGCAGGACCTGGAGCACGGTAAGGGGCCGGAGAGCCCTGCCCTGCATATCGCCGTGGCTAGGGGCTGGAGTGATGGGACGGGGCGCACTGCGCTCCTGGGGCTCTGCGTGTGGCCAGGCTGCCTGAGGTTCCGGGGGAGGCGAGGGAGTTGCCAGTGGGTATGTTGATCTGACAGCCAGCCGGGGACTAGTGGAAGTCCTGGCTTTCTCCTCCTGCGCCTCCTCCTTCTCTTCCTCTTCTTTCTCCTCCCCCTCTTCCCCCCAGGAGAAGTGGTGTCCTGGGACTGGAGCATCCCCTTGTGCAGTTACCACCAGCACCACCCCAATTTCAGGGAGGACACACCTACCAAAGTACCTCTTTAGTACTTGAGAGTCAGAAAACAAAGAGGGGGTGGTCCAGAAAACTTGAGGGAGGGGAGCACCTTTTGAAACATTTTGTGGAAGGGGAGAGTGATTCCTAGTTGTCCTTAGCTGAACCAGCATCTCTCTGAAAGTGCGGTTTGGAAAACCTCTAGCTCAGGAAAGGCCCCCCCCCCCAACTTAAGGGAGATGAAACAGACCCCCTTTTAGGACTCTGGGCCGGTCAGCAATGTGTAGTGAGGGGGTGAGCACCAAAGGGAGGCCCTTAGCACCCTCCATTCAACTTGAAAAATGGGTAGAGGGAGAAGGGTCTGTCTGGGGCTGTGAAAATCAGAGCAGGAACTTGGAGAGACAAGTGGGATCCCAGGGGAACAGCCAAAGAAAGTGGGAGGCAGGCTGTTCTGTAAGGAGGGGAACAAGGATGGGTCAGCCTCTGTGGCTGGGTGAAGGGGGATGGTGGTGAGGTGGCTGAAGTGACATCACTGCTGATTCAGGAAGGGGGAGGGGGTGTTTCCAGCAGGAAAGGAAAAGAGCTAAGAGAGGGCCAGCTCTTGGTCTTGTGGCAGCTGGCATCAGTCTTGGGCCCACAATGCTAGTTTCTTGGTCAGAGTCTGGATGCATGGGCATGATCCACGATATTGCTCCTGGTACATGGATTCTACACAGATCTTACCTTTGAGCTGTTTCCTCCTTCCCAGCATCTCATCTCACACAGGGTTTCTCTAGCTGACCATAGACTCATAAGGTTACATCCTTGCTCCCAGAAAGACCCCAGTTAAAGTTCAGACCTGGAAGTAGTGCTCCAGGTGTCAGTCTCCCCATTGGCAAGGGTATGATGAGAGGCTTTATCACTTTTGGGCTCTGCTGGGAAGAGGTCAGAGAACTGTGAAAATGTCTAGGGTCGTTTTTCTGGTTTTGTTTTTTTTTGTTTTGTTTTGTTTTTTCTCTTCCACCAAACTTCAAATATAAGGGGAGAAATCTGGGGAGAAAAAAAAAAACAAAACACTGATGATATTACTGCTGCCTTCATTTTCTCTCATATACCCTTAATGAAAGTTTTGGCACCCTGCCTCTTCCAGATGTGGGAGGGAGCTGGAGAAATGAAATGAGATTTAATACTCTGGAGAACTGGCAAAAGTGGGACTGCCTGTACTCTCAGTCCAGCTGTGCCGGATGTTTCTTCCATGTTCCAGGAACATGAGTGGGAGGTGGATTTTATGATTTTATGTATAGCCTAAAACCGTAGAAATTTAGAGATAACTTAGTCTAGATCTTCCATTTTCCAGGTTAAAAAAACTGAGTTCAAAAAAGATTAAATGATTTGCTGAAGTTCCCACAGAACTCTTGTTTTGTTAGGGTGGGAAGGTTAGAGCTGTTAAATTACTTAAAAGAAAAAAAATCCTTATACCCCCACCCTATGCACATCCAAATAAAGACCAAGTAATACAATTTTCTGTTCTTTACTGAATTATAGGGTTGGGACAAGAAAGGATTATCTAAGATTAATTCACTTATTTTATAGAAGAGGAAACTGAGGCCATAGAAGTGATGGGAATTATCCATGGTGATAATAAATGGCAGAATTAGCACTCAAACCTGTTATTATTGAGGGATTTGAGGGAGATTGGCTTTCTTTTTTATGTACTAAGGCTGTTTGATTGTACTTTGTTGCTTCCTTTATTTAATATCTAGCTAGGTGGTCCAGTAGAGAAATCACTATACCTGGAGTCAGGTATTCAAATCTGGCTTCAGACACCAGCTTTGTGATCCCAGCCAAGTAACATAACTCCATTTGCCTAGTTTCCTCAATTAGTGGTAATAACAGAGAATGAAATGAGATAATATTCCCAAAGTGCTTAGTACAGTGTCTGGCACATAAGAGATGCTATATATATTTATTCCCTCAAAAGCTGAGAGGATTTTTTAAGAGCACTAAATGATATAATATATGCAAAGTAGTTTGTAAACCTTAAAGTGCTATATAAGGTCTCCCAAAAGTCTTGGTGCTATTTCAATTTATTTAAACTTCTGGGACACCTGTGTAATTGTAAGTTATTATTATCATATGCTATTATTTATTGCCATGTTGTATTATAATCATTTCATTTGAATCCAACTCTTTCTGACTGGGTTTGCCATTTTCTTCTGCTCATTTTACAGAGGAGAAAACTGAGGAAAATCAGGTTAAGTGACCTACCCAGGGTCATACAGCTAGCAAATGTTAAAGGCTAGATATGCACTTAGATCTTCCTGATTCCAGGTCAGTGCCCTTCCACTGAGCCATCTAGCTGTCTGTTTGTTACCTTAGCTGCTGCCAAATTGTCTTGAATTTTATTTAAATTTTGTATATATTTTACATTTTCTTATTTCTCGTGAAGTATAATGATAATAACATAGCCCTTTTAAAGTTCATTAAGCTCTTTGTATATGTTATCTCATTTGAACCCTCAAAATAATTCCTTAGGGTAGGTGCTATTCTCCCCATTTTACAGATGAGAAAACTGAGGCAGACAGATTCACACAATACCTGAGTTGGGATATCTAATTCAGAACTTCCCAACATTCTATCCACTGAACTACTGCAGGGACTTTAATTTCTTTCTATCTCCAGTGCCTAGCATATGATGGGCATTTAAATGTGGGGTTTTTTTTGTTTGTTTGTTTGGGGATGTTTGCTGAGGCAATTGGGGTTAAGTGACCTCCCCAGGGTCACAAGACAGGAAGTGTTAAATGTCTGAGACCAGATTTGAACCCAGGCCCTCCTGACTTCAGGGCCAGTGTCCTATTCATTGAACCACCTAGCTGTCCCTCATTTAATTAATGTTTATTGATTGCTGCAAACTCAACATGAATGCAAAAGAAAACAGCTAGGGGTGAAGGGAACAAGAAAAATAAAGTTTAAAAAAAAAATGAATGCTTTGACCTACATTCAGTTGTTTCTCCTGCATTCAGATGCATACTCCCATCAGTTGTTTCTCTGGAGGCGCATAGCATTTTTTATTGTAAGTCCAGGGCATTTTAAAAAAGAAAATCAACTAACTTAGATCTTATTTTTCCTTAAATTTTTTTTTAATTGATGCCTTTTTCTCCACTCCCATTCATGTTGAACCCTATAACAAAGAACAACAGTTAAGTAAAAATTAGCAAAAAGACAACATCTGATTTCATATTCAGCTTTGTAATACCTATGGTCCTCTACCTCTGTATCAAAAGGAGAGAAGCACATTTTGTCATCACTTCCTAGAGACCAAAATTGGTTATTATGGTTCATTAGGGCTCAGCAGTCTTTTGGTGCCATTTTCATTTATACTATTTTAATCATTGTGACATGAAAGTAAAATACTTATTTCATTTTTAAATATTTTATTTTTTCCAATGACATGTAAAGACAATTTTTGACATTCATTTTTTAAAATACAATATTGAGTTTCAAATTTTCTTCCCTTCCTTCCCTAAGATTAGCAAGTTGATATAGATTATGCATATATGTGCAATCATGTAAAAAACATTTTCATATTAATCAAAATTCATTATTTTTTTTAAAAGCATGAGTAATCTCTAAGATCCAGATAAACTCTTAAGGATCTTCCAGCTCTAAAAGTCTACATATAACTGTGAAATTCCTTCTACTGTAACTCTTTATATTACTCTTGTTACTTCCATCTCTAGTCCCAGATGGATCCAAACCAGCTACCTAACACCGAGCAATAATATAGACTATCCTTTTAGCAGCCAAAGCATCTAAGAGATAAAGGAAATTCAAACTGGATGATAGTATTCAGAGAATGGTCCATGATCCAGAAGCTCATAGAATACTAGTCCTCAGGATCCAGATCTCTTTTACTAATGATAATGACAGGCCTATCAGTTAGTAATCCTTAGCCCCTTAGAGTAGAAGATAGAATGAAAGGGTGAAGAATAGAAAGAGTTCTTTCCATTTTATTCTTTTTCCGTTCCTTTATGGGAAAGGTCCCATAAATCAGACTATTGAAAATGGAATTGTCCCTAAAAGGCACACTAAATGTTGTATTATCGAAAATTACTTTTCTGAGGAAAAAAATACAAGTACATATAATACAAATTATAATGCCCAAGCTTGGCCAGGGAGGAAATTAGAGGAAATATACCTCCCATCCTTCATTTCAGAGATAGAGAATATCAAGGTGAATTATATGTAGTTAGTTGATATGTTTGTTGGTTTTACTAAATCTGTTTTTTACAGATCTGTTACAGCAGGATGGCTCACTGAGTAGGGAAAGACATAGTTAGAAATGAATGATGTAAAAACATTTTTTTAATCAACAAAACTATTTTAATGAACTTTTCCACCTCCTCCCCACCCCCAGTATTGCTGTCACACCCTATTGTTTATTGTCCTGATCAAATGGATTATTAAGCTAAATTCTATCACCTATATGACTTTGAGGCAGGTCCCTGTTCTTATTGGTGAGGGTGAAGGGGGAAAGATCCATGCTGTGTCCCCTCTTGTCTGCTGCCTCAGGCACCTGTAAAAATAGAAAAAATCTATTAATTATTAAACATCAGTCACTCTTTACCCTTCCTCCTGACCAAGCATGGAGAGAGCTGTAGGTACCACTTTTCATTCTCAGTAAAAGGTGGTTGCTGAGTCATGAAATGACAAGGACTTGTACCAATGCCATGGCTCTTTTCTCTTCCAGCCTTTGACTTTGAGGCTATGAAGGCAGAGGAGGATAATGTAACCTTAATATAAAAAGAGGAATCTTAGTATCCTGCCCCTTGTATTATCTCAAAAGTGACCCTAAATCAACCCAAATGGGTTGCCATTTTTCAGATCCTTAGGTGAGACTTTTAGTCTCTTTACATGGTCAGTATCCCATACTTCCTCGTGTTTGAATCTCACTGGTTCTCACCCTCCGTCATTTCTTCCTTTTTAATTCTTTTTTGGAGGTTGATCAACTTTCTAGGAGACAATATGGCACAGTCCATAGAACTCTAGACTGGCAGTGGAAAAGATCTTGATTCTAATTTTGTTTCAGATATTAACTAGATGTATGGCACTGGGAAAATCATTTAACCTGAGTTTCAGTTAGTAAGCATTTATTAAGATCCTATTAGGTGTCAGGAACTGTACTGGAGATACAAAGAAAGACAAAAAATTTTAAGTCCCTGCTCTTATGGAGCTTACATTATAATCATTTACGATATGTGAATATTCTAATAAAATATGAATAAATATATTTATAATAATAAATAATTAGGGACATACCTTGTATGTACAGAGAATATAAAGCTAATCTGAAAGCCTGTTTATTGTTGTTCAGTCATGATCCCATTTGGAGTTTTCTTGGCCAAGATACTTGAATAGTTTGCCACTTTCTTTTCCAGATCATTTTACAGATGAGGAAACAAGCAAAGAGGTTAAGTGACATGCCCAGTATCACACAGCTAGCAAATATCTGAGGCCAGATTTGAATTCAGGAAAATGTGTCTTCCTGATTCCAAGTGCAGATTTCTATCCACCTAGCTGCCCTGAAAGCCTGTTTCCTCACCTATAAAATGGAGATAAGAAGATCTCATAGCTCAAACTAGATTAGGGATGTTAAGCAGTTTGCAAACCTTTAAAGCACTATATAAATGTGACTTAATATTATTTTTCCCTGCTCTTGTCAGCCCTGAAATAAAGTCTGTCTCTTTAGGTTCAAGCTTTCTATTCTTAGCCTGTCAAGGTCATCATGTTAATGAGGTGTCTCCTCCAAGGACCACTTCCTGGGCTCCATAGGCATACATTTCTTCTGCTGACTCTCTTCTGAACATGATCAGCCAGAAAAGAGTAGAATTATATTGGTTGACAATATATGCCCTTAGCTCACTCACACAGTAAGTAGTTCATGAAATATCACTACATGAACTCATGGCTTAAATTAGCTTGACACAGTTTAATTCATTAATCAGGCAGGTTCTTTTAAGAGACTGTTTTTTTTTTTTTCCTTTTCATTTGTTTTGTTATCTTCCAGATTAGCCCCAGCTCTTGGGTCTCTCAGCCCTTTCAACCAAGTCCATCTCAGAATCATATATTGTACTCATTTTAATAACAATGATAAAAAAAAAGGTCTGTGGATGCTTTTTGTTTTTATATCAATGTAGTGTCTACATATCCAGACCAACCTCAACAGGGAACTGAACAATTGAACCCTCTCCTATAATAAGGAAAAACAATTAAAAGGAAACAACCTAGTCAATTCATCCTCTAACAAAAATTAATGACTATTGTCTCAGTTTCCTCATCTGTAAAATGGAGATAATAATAGCACCTACCTCCCTGAATTGTTATGGAGATCAAATAAGATAATATTTTTATGGTGCTTTGAATTTTAAAGTATTATATAAATGCTAGTAGTAATAGTAGTAGCAGCAGCAGTAGCATTAGTAATAGTAACAGCAGCATTAATAGTAATAGCAGCAGTAGTGATAGTAATAGTATTGGAAAGGATGTTATTTACAGCTCTTTACTTATAAAACTGAAATATAAAAGAATCTCTAATTGATAGTCAAGGGATATGAACAGGCAAATTTCAGATAAAGAAGAAATTAAAGATAGATATCTAGTCATTTGAAAAAAATGCTCCAAATAACTAGTTATTAGAGAAATTCAGATTAGAGAAACAACTCAAAGGCATAACTCACCCTTATCAAATTGGCTAAGATGGCAAGAAAAGAAAATAATAAATGTTGAAGGGGATGTGGGGAAACTGGAACACTAATGCAGTGTTGGTAGAGTTATGAACTGACCTAACCCTTCTAGAGAGCGATTTGGAACTATGCTCAAAGGGCTATAAAACTGACTACCCCTTGATCCAGCAATACCACTACTGGCTCTATATCCCAAAGAGATCATTAAAAAGGGAAATGGACCCATATGTACAAAAATATTTGTTGTAGCTCTTTTTGTGGTGAAAAGAAATTGGAAATTGAGGGCAATGGCTGAATAAGTTGTGATACACAAATGAAACGGAATACTATTCTATAAGAAAAGATGAGCAGGCTAATTTCAGAAAAGCTTGCAAAGACATGAACTGATGCTGAGTAACACATAGAAAGTTCTGTGCTTTCTGAGCAGCTCCTCAGGTTCCTGTCTTCTGGCCAGCTGGAGCATTGCTTGGGCCAGCTATTAGCCAATCAACAAGCATTTATGGTTGTTTGTCCTTGAGGGAGACCATGACATCAGGGAAGTGATGCCTGACATGCAAGTGAATTGGATTTAAGTGAGGGAGGGCTGGGCAAGGTCACCTGCCACACTTTCCCCTCCAGAGCCATCTCTTTTTTACAGAGATCAGGGAGACCTGGGCTTTTTTAAGTTAAGGTCAAGACAACAAATGAACCAGTCCCTGCTCACAAGGAAGACAATAGGAACATAAATAAATATAGCTAGGATGAATTTGAAGAAAATAAATACAAATCAGTATAGAGTATTTAAATTTGAAATAACTAGATGGTTCAACGATTAAAGCACTGGGCCTAAAATCAGGAAGACCTAATTCAAATCCAGTTTCAAACACTTACTAGTTATGTGATCCCCTAGGCAAATCATTTTACCTCAGTTTACCTTAATCCACTCGAGAAGAAAATGGCAGCCAACTCCAGTATCTTTTCTAAAAAAACTCAATATGGAATCATTAAGAGTTGGACACAACTAAACAATTAAACAATTTAAATACAAGGTGAGAGAGAGAGAGAGAGAAATATCAAAGGAATCAGAAAAGTCTTCATATAAAAGATGATGCTTGGGTTGTGTCTTGAAGAAAAAGAAGTATTCTGTGTGAAGGGAATGCATACCAGTCAATTTGTGGGACAACCTGCACAAAGGTGTGGAGATGGGAGATGGAATATTATGTGAGGAAAAGAGGAATCAGTTTGACAAGAGAAGAGTTTGGGTGGGAAAGTTATATAAAACAATGCTGAAAAGATGGATTGGAGCAAAGCTGAGAAAGGAGCTTTAAAAACTAAACAAAGAAGTTTTTATTTTATTCTAGATGCTATTAATAGAATGCTACTTGAGCTCATGGAGTAGGGGAGTGGCCTGGTCAGATTATGCTTAAGGAAAATAGCTTTATAGCTGCTACAGGATAATCTAGTAGTGGTGATTTCTTCAAGAAGTTCTCCCAATGGTTGGCTGATACCCAGCCATGAAATTCTAGAACTCTTGATCCGCAAAGTTATTGCCAAGGTATTAAGGTAGAGAGGGTGCCAGGCCTGGAGTCAGGAAGACTCATTTTTCTGAGTTCAAATCTGGCCTCAGATACTAGCTGTGTGACCCTGGGCACATCATTTAACCCTCTTTGCCTCAGTTTCCTCATCTATAAAATGAGCTGTAAAAGAAAATGTCAAACCATTCCAGTATCTCTGCCACAAAAGGGGTCATAAAGACTCAGATATGACTGAAAAGATTCATTTCTCAAGATCACTAGTGATGGCCTCTGCACAGGGAAGAAAAAACAAGGCAGGAAAAACTTGCTAGGGACTCTTTTCTGTGAGGATTTACTAAGAAAACACCTGCACCAGCTCCTGTGCTTGTAGTCATCCTTACCTCGGATTACAGGGGAAGGGAAGAAGAGGGAGAGAAGTCCATTCTTCCCTTTGATGAAAAAAAAAGTCCAAAATAAGATCCAAATTAAAAAAAAAAAAAAAAAAGACTGAGCCTCATTATCATGGACATCAAGGGGATTGGAGTGACTTCTGGGCCCAGACAGCCAATAATCTTCAATAGCAAAGTTTTAATATTAACCACACTCATAACCTACATAGGATGGCCATCTCCCTGCCTGCAATTTAACTCATTCATATTCATAATCACCATCCCAGGTTCTAAAGGTAGTCCAGGAGCATATCTGTATGTTCTGTGACTTAAAGATGAAGAAGGAATGCATTCCAAGCAAGGGGGACAGCCAGGGCAAAGGTATGGAGATGAGAAAAAGAATATTGTGTGTGAAGAAGCTAATTTGGCTGAATGGCAGAGTACAAAAGATTGGATAATATTTGCTAAGACTGGAAAGATAAGAGTGGGTTAAGGTTCTAAAAGCTAATAAGCAGGGTGATTTATATTTGATTCTAGAGATAATAGGAAACCATTGGAATTTTATTAATCAAAGGGAAATAACATGGTCAGCTGTGTGCTTAAGGAAAATTACTTTATAGTTTATAGTAGTTAATAATCCTTATTAATTACTAAAATTATAATATTTTTTGCTATTAGTCAGGTAGCTCTCAACACCCATCCAAGTTTGTTATTATTTATTTAATAAATTGGAGAAATCTCTTTTCCCATAAGCAGTCACTCATCTCTCTATATATCTCAAAACTCTCCATCTCAGGGGCAGCTAGATGGTACAGTAGATAGAGGACTGGCCCTGGAGTCAGGAGAACTTGAGTTCAAGTCTGAACATTTACTAGCTGCATGACCCCCAGGCAAGTTACTTAGCCCTGATTATCTTTCCAAAAAGAAAAAAAAATAATAACATTCCATCTCCTAGGTTTAAATATATATAAATGTTATATTTTATATATTTATTCTATATTATATAATTAAATTATATAAATATATAATTTATGTTATAAATATATGTTATTGGTATACAGCTTACTTACAAAGTAACAAATAATAGCACAAAGTTATACATAATTATTTATATTTTTAACAATGAGAAAAATCAAAACCAGTCATCTTTAACCATCAGTTCTACCTGTCTTCTCATTTTTGAAACACAGTCCTACTACTCAGCTTCTCAAGATACCAATTAAAGTCTCTCCTCAAGAATCCTCTTTATTTATAGTGCTGAATATTCCAAAAAGTTTTAATGCAGTTTTAAACTTTAATAGCTTGGGATACTCTGTATGAATGTTTCACATGTTCCTCTCAGGAAATAAATTCTTTCTTTATACACGCTGTCTCTGGCCATGGCAGGAAAATGGTATCTTCACAGAATTTCTTTACAAATTATTAAAACTTGATCCCCACTGAATTCTCAGGAAATAGTGGTTAAATTCTCATTGCTCCATGTTCCAAAGCCTCTAAGTTTTTATAGCATCTGAAGAAGAGATTTTATACTTAGATGCAGCTCCCCAGCTGCCCATCCAGTAAAGAGCGCAAGCCTTGGCAGCAAGGAAGCAGAGTGACTACCCAGCTCCATGAGGAGTGATTCTTTCTGATAAAGTTCCTTGTTCTATAATATCATCAAATGAATGACTGGTACTTCATTGATCCGGGCTAGCCCAGAATGACTTCCTCACTAATCAGGCCAACACATTCACATTTATAATCAGTTCTATGTGCCACATTTTGAGTAGGATTTAGATTAAACTAGAGGATAACCAGAAGGTGGTAAGGGACTTATTCAGTGTGAGTTATACAGTGTGAGAATTAGTTGAAGTTGGGAATATTTAGAGATGGTAGCTGTCTTCATGAATTTGTGGGATTAGATCTATATAAATCATGTGGAAGGGGGATTAGGCTTGCTCTCCTTGACCCCAAAGGATAGAACTGAGAAAAATTAGATACAACTCTAATTTCAGCTTAATGTATGGGGGAAACTTCTAAATCACTGCAGTTGCCCACAGTTAAAATGGGTTTCCCCTTTCTTAAGGTATTGTCAAAGTATGTTAAAGAGATTATTTTGAGGTATGAATTATGCTGAATGGCCTTTGAAGTCCCTACCTTTGTGATTCTGTAAGAATTTGCCCAATAACATTGAGGACTTCCTCTGG
This sequence comes from Myrmecobius fasciatus, assembly GCA_023553655.1. Lineage (NCBI taxonomy): Eukaryota > Metazoa > Chordata > Mammalia > Dasyuromorphia > Myrmecobiidae > Myrmecobius > Myrmecobius fasciatus. The sequence goes on from JAJPUD010000929.1 coordinate 153,616, forward strand.
TTCTTTTAATATTTCACTATGACACTCATCTTTCACTCTTATCTATGTGAGCAGCCCCTCTCCTGCTGCTCACACAGATCCTTCATATCTTCTTGTCCCCACTTGTTTCATATAGGTAATTAATAATATCCTACAATCCACTTAAACCTACCATATATATTCCCATTGCCCTTTGGGCCATCTGCAATTTTGATTCCCTAAAAAATGTCATGTTACATTATTTCTAGTTATGGAGCATCACTAATAAGTGGGGATAGATATCATTATTAAAGAGATTAAATGTGGCAATACCAAGCAGTTTGGGATCATTGAAGGCATTAACCAGTTTCCAAAGTATGATCCAATCCAATTACCTGTTATTCAATTCTATTTGTGCTCTTTTCATTCACCCAGATTCAGTACCTGTCCAGTATATGAGTGCTAGTGGACCAGCTCATTGAGCTTGTGTAGTCTGAACAACATGTTTTCTATTCACTTGGGTTTTTCATAGGGTTGGTTAAACTGATTATAACGACTATATATTCAAAAGTTTGTAGAAGTTTTGAATAGTCCTGGGGCTTGATACAATTATCAGGGAGCATTTGGAGAATCTCACCATCAATAGACAGTCCTTCTATTTAGACTCAGCAATAGTAATAATAATAGTTAACATTCATATAGTACTTATTATGTACCAACACTATGCTAAGTGCTTTACAAATATTATCTCGTTTGATTTTCACAACAGAGGGAGGGAGGCACTGCTATTATTCTCATCTTAGAAAGAAACTGAGGCAGAAAAGTTATGTGACTTGCCCAGAGTCACAGAGCTAATAAGTTGTCTGAAGCCAGATTTGAACTCAAGGTCTTAGGCCCACTCCTCTCTCCAAAGTCAGAACCTTAATCCTAGGCAACATCTTTGTCTCCATTTCTCATGGCTCACTTGATTTTGATATGTAATAGACCCCTGCTCAAATTTATGTCTATAGTTGCATCTGTCTTGTATGTCTTGTATTAAATCATATATGATATAAACGTGAATGGGTGACATCTTGTTTGAGGAGAGCCTTTAAGACTGCTTTATTCTCTGTGTATAAAAATTAAAATGTTTTTCATCAAACAAGTACCAAAGAATCTAACATCTTTGTACTACTCTCAGCTATGTGACTGAGCATGCAATCTTCTATAGAAAAATCTTGAAACTCTGCCCTATTCCCTTCCCATATCTTAATAAATGATTTAATAGGCACATAAATCATTCTTATAAAGATTTTCTAAAGAAGAGGAAGTAGATGGTAGATTGGTGCTTGTGAATTCTCTGGCACCTCTGCAAAGAGGACATGTACTTTGTTTCTTGTTCTTGGCTACTATGAAAAGTTCTTCTGCAATATATTCTGTATTTGCCTTTCTTTTTATAACATTGACCTCCTTGAGATATATGCCAGGCAATTGAATCTCTGGCACAAAGTGTATAGACATTCTAATCACTTTTCTTCAAGTTCTCTTTGAAAAGAATATTCAGGATGTAGAAGTGCAAATGGTTTCTGAGTACTCTACAAATCTTTGTCATTCCTTTATCCTATACTTTCTTCTCTCCTTTCCCTCAAGCAGGTGGTACCCATGGCCCTAATTCCACCAATGATTGACAAGAGAGCTTTGACCTCCATTTCTGACTATTCCTTAATCTGGTAGTCCCTACCCCTACCCCAATCCCAGGTAATCAACATATTAATGCCAAATTTAGTTTAGACACTTGATTGATTTAGCCCACTTAATTAACTTAACTGAAACTCAGAACTCCTGAGCTCAATCTAGTAACCTTAAAGGGGGAAGGAAGATGAGATGGGACATCACCCCATCCGGTAACTTGTATGCTTGTCTTAGTTGGGAATATCTTAGTAAACTCATAGAAGTTCTCTTTTGCAACAGATGTTGATATATAAGGTAGAGTTATGTTCGTGGTAGTCTGCTTGCTTATGCTCATCATGAGTGCTGCAAGGCAAGATGCTTGTGTCCCATGAGATGACTTGTTACCTCTGAGTTTGTAATGGAACTCATCTCTCTAACTCTAACTTCTAATTTCACTTATACTGAAAATGCTAATATGGACATGCTTTAAGCTCCCCAAGTGGTATGTCAGCTCTCTTGACATAACAGTCACATGTTACAAATACTAACAGTTAAGGCTTGTAGTTAAAAAAGAACAATGATTCTTAGTACCTTCTGTTCACTTTCTCACAATTCCACCACAATTATGAAAGCATGGTATAGAAAGCTGTTTTGTATTTTTAAATGGTTCTGTGAGTCTCCATAGATAAAGATGAAATCCAACAATGGCCATCATTCTCATGATGTGATATAATCAAAGCTGTACTAGTGGGAGATTAACAAGGCATCTGTGAGAAGAATGGTTTGGAAGGGAAAGAGATAAGAGGTGGAATGACAAATTAGAAAGTTATGGCAATAATCTAAAGAGATAGTAATAATGATCTGGACTAGGTTGATGATAGCAAGAATAGAGAGGAAGAGATAGAAATGGGAAACATTGTAGAAATTGAGTCAGCAGATCTCAATTCAATGACATGGGAAGGGAGGGAGAAAGATCACTCCAAAGTTACAAACATGAATTCTGTTTTCACCCTCCTCAGACCTACATTTGGCAGCAGAGCTGGGAAAGACACTGTTAGAGCGGAACAAAGAGCTAGAGGAGTCCTTGCAGCAGATGTACTCCACCAATGAGGAACAAGTGCAGGAGATTGAAGTAAGGAGGCTGGGAGACTTGAGGCTATGGGTGGTGGTAAGCAGAAAGCTTTGCCTGCTCTCTTCCATTTCTAAGACTTCACTGATACAATCACAAGGAATCTAGACCTTTTTTTTTTTTAAGTTGCCAGAGGTCTGCATATCCCTCCATTCTTTCAGTATTCAGAGGGTAATTTAGACTTCTGTGTCTTCATTGGAGTTTACATCCTCCTCCTAATGTTTCAAAATCATACTCCAAAACCAAGTAGATCTAATAGTTTGAGAAACCATGACAAAAACCCCTTGTTTCTTTAGTCTTTCCCCTTGCTTTTTAATAGAATCACTCAGTTCCTTCCCAAAGAAGAAGGAAAGACCTAAATTCAAATCCTAATTCAGCCATTTAATCATTGTTTAGGTGTGTGAGCAAGTAACTTATGAATTACTTGAGTCTTAGTATTCCCATCTGTAAAACTGTATCAGTAGTGTTAATTGTAATACTCAGGCTCACAGGATTGTTTTGGAAAGCAAATGGGTTGATGTATGTTGTATTTTGCAATCTTTAAGGCTATAAATATATAGCTTTAAATTTTATAGCTTTAAGGCTATAATATGTGTTGTTGTTCCCTTATCATCCTTCACAACCAGTACTTAACAAAGCAACTGGACACATTGAGACAAGTGAATGAGCAACACGCCAAGGTGTATGAGCAGCTGGATGTGACTGCTCAAGACCTGGAGCTGTCCAACCAGAAGCTGGTGCTAGAAAGTAAGGCTGCCCAGCAGAAGATCCAGAGGTGAGGATACCCATGGGGGAGGGGGAAAGGGGTTCTGCAGCCGGAGGGGAAATGATACCCTCCTTATGGGGAACTATATATGTATGATAGATGTTTATACAGAAGCCTGTGCATGTGGGTATTGGGGGGTGAGCTCTCCCTCTGGATTTTGGCATCCTGGGTAGATATTGGAAGGGTGGTTTTAGAGGAATTTCCTTCTTATGACTAGATATAGGACAATGGATGAACTGCTGGATCTGAAGATCAGAAAGACTTGCATTCAGATTCTTACTCAGACACTTTCTGTGTAATGCTAGACAGGTCACTTAACTTCTTTCTGACTCAGTTTCCTCATCAATAAAATGGAGATAATAATGGCAACTATCTCTTAGGGTTGTTGTGAAGATCAAATGAGATTACATCTGTAAAATGCTTTGAAGCCCTGAGAGTACATAAATTTTTATGTGAGGTATCCCAAAAGTCTTAGTGTACAGTTTTAAGCTCTTTCTCTCTATAGATACAGATACACACACACACACACACACACACACACACACACACACAATTATATACATGTATGTATATTAACACATATACATAAAAGCTTTTTGAATATCCTGAATGTACTTATTTGTATATACATATATAAATATATGCATAAATATGTACCATATGCAGCTAGCTAGATACAGATAGCTATATATAGAGAGATATAGACATATATGTTTATATAATGATTAGGTAGATAGACATATCCATTTCAGGACTGACTTACTGTTCCCATTCCTCATCACCCCCTAACCCAGAAAGAGCTCCAACATTAACATTCCACCCTTGGTCTCCATCTGCAGGGAGATGTCTGGATGAGGCCAGGCACAGAGCTGATCTTCTTCCCTATGCTGTTTTTGAATAACCAGAAGTAGGGGGGGAAAAAAAGACATTAATATAGAGTACACAGCTTGTTTGATTTTTTTTCCCTCAATCTTTTAGCCTAACAGAAACCATAGAGAGTCTTCAGACCCAGGTAGAAGAACTTCAGGGACAGGTGGAAGAGCTTAGGAGCTTGGAACAGTTACGGGTCCGAAGAGAGAAGCGAGAGAGACGAAGGACCATCCACACCTTTCCTTGCCTTAAGGAATTATGTTCCAGTCCTCGGTATGTTGGAGGAAGAATGGGGAAGGGAGAAGGGGACAGAAACAGAATTGGGATCTGGGGAACAGAAGGAAAATCTTGGCCACTGATACCTTAAGGGTCTTAGGAACCAGAAGGATTAATTCCCAGTATCTCAATGCAGACAGGGAAGGAGTGACTTAGGCCCAGACCTGGTCTGCTACAAAAAGAAGGTACAAGGCTTTAGCACTTTAATTGGGACATTTGGGTTCCTAACAAGCCATTCCCACTGAGATTACTTAGCCTTAAGCACTTCTTCTTCCCGGCCATCTTTCTCTCCATCTTTTCCATTTTCTGTTCCTGCAACTGCCAACTGTCCCCAGGCAATGACACTGCCCCTTTATATACTCTGCCACATTCTAGTTAATACAATGCATTCCTTCTGCACAGTGCCTGCTTCTCTGATGGAAAGGGGAGGGAGTCACCTTCTCAGTTTCTCCTCCATTCCCAGAAATATAGCATTCTTAGGGCTCTCCCTTCCCCAAGACCTTGCTCAATGCTTGATTGTATGTAAGAATGGCTTTCAAATAGTAATTATTAGCTTTTCTCTCTCACATCTGACTGGTCTGTCTATCCACAGACTAAAAGTCCTTCTCAGCTGAATAGGGAAGTATTGTATTAGAAGGATCTATATACAGGGGGTACCATGTTATATAATAGTACAACAATTAAAAAACTATCTTCTTTATCAGAGTTGGAAGGGCCTTAGAGATCATTCTGGTTAACTAAACTCAAAGAGTTTATAGTGTACCAAAACAGATATATAAGAGGCATTTTAAATGACCTTCAAGGCATTTATTAAGTGACTATGTGAACTACTGAGGATACAGAGGATACAATCTACTAGAGGTTGGAATGGGGAAATACACATATAGACAGATAAGTTTTAGCCAAAGTAGACTGGTTGGGCCAAAGGAGAGAGCCAGACAAAATGCTTTAAGAATATTTGAAGAGGAGGGGGCAGCTAGGTGGCGAAGTGGATAGAGCACAGGCCCTGAAGTCAAGAAGACCTGAGATCAAATGTGGTCTCAGACACTTAACACTTCCTAGCTGTGTGACCCTGAGCAAGTCACTTAACCCCAATTGCCTCAGCAAAAAAAAAAAAAAAGAATATTTGAAGAGGAAAAGAATACATTGATTTGGATGGATCAGAAAAGGCTTCATGGAAAATGGTGCCCTTTGAACTTGAAGACTGAAGTATATCAGACTCAATACAAAGTGAATTAAATTGATACAGTCCTTGGCTTCTGAGAATTTCCAATCTAAGACAGACAGCATAGATATGTAAGGAGAAAGATTTAAGATATATTAAATGCAAATTATTTTCATCAGGCATTTATTGAGATAGAAATAAGATGCTTTTCTCACAGGCTAGAAGCTGGAGAGTCTGTAGCCACCCACATTCTTCAAAGAATTCTTCACAATCTTTGCAAAATAAAGTTTTCTTTGGATGCTTTTTGAGGGGGAGAGGATTAATAATCATGATCCCAGTGACCTAGTTCCTACCTTCCCAGGTATGAGGATGCCTTCCGCTTGCATAGTTCCTCAATGGATCTGAGCCCAAAGCCCTTGGAACGGGAGAACGAACAGCTGCAGGCCATTGTGAGTTCCCTGCGTTCCCAGGTGAGCCAGGAGAAGCAGCGGAAGGAACGGGCGGAGCGGGAGTACACCTCTGTGATCCAGGAGTACTCAGAGCTGGAGCGGCGAGTATGTGAGATGGAAGGCTGCAAACTTCGGGTGCAGGAGCTGGAGGCTGAGGTGCTGGAGCTGCAGCAGATGAAGCAGGTGAAGACCTACCTCCTGAGCCGGGAGGACAACCTGTCGGAGGCCTTGTTGGAACCTCTCAACAACGCCCCCGAGGCGGATGATCCTGAGCTCGGTGGATATGGGACCCCAGGTAAAGATGGGGTCCCGTCCCCAGCAGCTTCCCCGGGTCATTCAGTGCGCAAGAGCTGCAGTGACACAGCCCTCAATGCCATCATGGCCAAAGACCTGGCCCACCGCCACATGGGCAACTACATCCTACACGCCAACAGTGTGCGCAAGCGGGGCATGTCCATCCTGAGGGAGGTGGACGAACAGTACCACGCTCTGCTGGAGAAGTATGAGGAGCTGCTGAGCAAGTGCCGGCAGCACAAAGACGGGGTGCGGGACACCGGGGTACAGACCTCCCGCCCCATCTCTCGAGACAGCTCCTGCCGCGACTTCCGGGCAGGGGAGGAGAGTCTGGGGGAAGACTGGGGAGGGGGGAAGCAGGGTGAGAAGAGCCTCATCCATCACGTGGAGGCTGTGGACAAGCGGCTGGAGCAGAGCCAGCCTGAATACAAGGCCCTCTTCAAGGAGATTTTTTCCCGGATCCAGAAGACCAAGGCAGACATAAATGCCACCAAGGTCAAGACCCACAGTAGCAAATGAGCCCTGCCTGCTTCCCAAACCCCCCTGTTCTTGCCCCAATCCTCCTCTTCTCCTCCCCTTCCCCCCCCAGGGAAACAAGGTACTCCCACTTCCTTTCTCTAGCTTTCTGTAAATGGGAGCCCTTTCTGACTTCAGAGTTGGGATGTGATGCTGTCACCCCAGGTTGGAAGGGCTCTTGACAAGGGTTGGGAGGGGGGAGGGAGAAACCTCAAGAGGACACAGTAGTTGATGATGATTTGAGATAACTAAGGAATACCCCTCTCTCATCCCTGGGATGGGGAAGGGGGAGCACTGGGTAACAGGAGGTAGGAAGACAGACTGGCCCCCTTTCTCAGGAGCTCCCAGTCACACACAGGTGGTAGCCTAATGAAGCATCCCAGAGTTTAAAAGCCAGACATCGCTCCTCTCTCCCCAACCCTCTGGCTTCCAGGTCATATAGCTAGTTGTTGGACATATGGCCAACTTACTTTTCAAAGCCATTCTGGATCTGGGGAATTTTTTTTCTTCTTATGCTAGCTTCTCCCCTCAAGACTGGATGCACTTGAAGTGAGACCACCCAGAGCTGCCTTCTGCAGTCCTGGTTGGTTTCCTGTACCCATACCCAGCACCCCAGCTGGGAATGTCACCCCAAACCCAGGTTTTTCATCACTCCATTTTAGCAGCAGCCATTTAGTCCAGGACATCTGACAGGTTGGGGACAGACAGCTCAGCTCTAGGCAGAAAAAAGCCCCCTTGAGAGAAGAGAGGGCCTCTGCTGTCAGCCCAGACTTGGGAGCCAGGTGTCTGTGCCCCTGGAATGTCCTGGCTACCCCTCAGGAGCCAGCCCAGCACCATGTCTGTAGCAAGTGAACTCTGGGGAGGAGGAGGAGAGACCCTCACCCAGCTGTGAAGGAGCTTAAACTCCTGTTCTTACTGTTCTCCAGCCTTCCCAGAAAATGCCTCTGACTGTGTTTATTCTTTCAGGGGCTAGGGTTGAGGGGACTCCCACCTTGAGGGGGCACCCCTCATGGCATTTAGGATCCCCTGACTAGCATTGTAGCAGAACCACTCCTTTCTCACTCATGCTTGTGGTTTCTTACCCTCCCAACCCCAGAATTCACTGTCTGCCCCTATCTCAGGGACCATGATATCTCATTCACATATTCCATCCAGTGCCCATTCTTGGGTACATACAACCAGCATGTTACTCGAGCTTCTGCTTCTAGCCTGTCACTCCTGGGGCCAGCCTGACAGACTGCCCCCCACTCCCACCCCTATACAGTATTCTCCACCCAGTGAGAAAGAGAACATAGCTTGCCTCCTGAAAAATTCCTTCTTTTCAACAAGATGGCTCAGCCTCCTCTCTTAGCTTCCTCTGCCACTTTATTTGGGGGTGTGAGGAAGAAAGGCTTTAATTCTTCTGGGGTTAACTCTTCCTGACTTTCTGGTTCAGTCTAAATAAGGTCCAGGAATTCACAGTCCTGCTTCCAAGCCACAAAATTCGAGTCTCAATCCTGTCTGCTGCCCCATAAACATTAGCAGCCATAGAGCCTGTTGGAAGAAGAGAGTTGCCTGGCTCCAGTCCTGGGAGTCCCCATGCCTTATTTATTTATAAGCAGAAAAGCAGTTTTCTTAAGCATCCCTGAAGGCACCTAATCTACTCTTGAGGCATCACTGTGATGGAAGCTCTAGTCTTTTTTATTCCCTTGGTTTTGGATCTTCATCCTGTGGGGCAGGAGAAACTCTCCAATCATTTGTGCGTCTCTTCTGGTGGGGTAAAAGGTGGGAAGGAGCAACTCCATCCTGTCCAGACTCCAGCACACTAGCATCCTACCAGCTTCACTTTTGAAATGTACATGAGAGAAATATATTTACAAATGCTTTATTCTCTTCTTAAATTAAAGAAATGCATCAGTATTCTGAAAGCAGAAGTTGCCTTCAAAGATATGGATCCTGTCTGTCTTTGTACCATTCACACACATATACATACAACCTTCTGTTAGAAAACTTTATAGCTCAGGGGTTCTTAAAATCTTTTTTGTGTCATGGTCCCCTTTGGCAGTCTGGTAAAGCCTATGGACCCTTTCTCAGAATCATCGTTATAAATGTATAAAATACTGGTTATATTGAAATAGTTATCAACAAGTCGACCAACTCTAGTTAAGAGTTTCGGTAATATAGCTGAAAAGGGAAGGAGACAATACTCATTTTCCTGGTGGGCTGCTTCTGTGTAATTCCATCCTCCAGCGCAATTTCTTTTTTGCCATTTAAAACAAAACAAAACAATTTTTTTATTGATGCTGTTTTTTATGCTACAGTCACTTCCCATTAAACTTAACCACCCCACTACAGACACACTATAACCTGGTCTTATAGCAAAGATAAACAGAATTAAACAAAATCGACTTTGTTTGACATTATATGCAATGTTCTGCATCTATAGACTTGCACTTTCCTCCTGAATGAAGGAAGTGTTTCATCAGTCCTCTAGAACCAAGATTCAAAACATTTTTGATAAGATTTCCTAATCCCTTTCATTTCTGCTGGGCTGGCTGATAGGCAAAAAAGGCCTTTGAGGGAAGGCCTACTGTATGAAGAGCACTAATTAGAATGAAGGAACAGGAAAGCAATGAGAAGAGGGCCTAGCCCTCCAGAAACAGACCATCCAGTTGGGATTGTAAGCCGTCCAACAGCAATGAGGTGAGGAGAAAGCAAAATAAGTTTCCCTGAAGAGTGCCAGGTGCTCCCCTTGTAGCTGTTCATAATGAGTTCTCCTGACTCAGTTTCAGGAAAGCCCAGGGGGCCAGCTATATATTGGAAAGGCTCAATTTAAAGTATAAGTCTCAGATCACTTAGGACATTCACAGGTAATTAGGAGTTGGGTAAGTAAAAATAGGAACTCCATATCTTTATAGTGCCTTAAGAATCTCAAAAATACTTTAACCATATGGTCAACAGTACAAGTTTAGGAAGTTGAATTTCAGGAAAATAATTTCAATTTTTTAAAAATTGATTGCATATTTACTATGATAGGGACAGGACCTGTGACTTCTGTTTATGTTGGAACTCTCAGGTGAGGAAAAACTACTGAGGCAGGTCAACACCTTTTTTGTAATTAGTTTCCTAGAGGGCAACGTCATGCTCAAACTGAGGCCACTGTATTATTATACATAAGCATCCTCAACAGACTTTACTGAATTTTCAAAAATTATGTGAGATGGGGCAGCTATGTGGTACAATGCATAGAGCACCAGCCCTGAAGTGAAGGAGGACCTGAGTTCAAATCTGGCCTCAGACACTTAACACTTCCTAGCTGTGTAACCCTGGGCAAGTCACTTGACCCTATTTGCCTCAGGGGGAAAAAATTATGTGAGATGGAGGAGGGAATATTCAGGAGAGGTCCCTGTTTGCCACCTCTGACCTTGAACTTTCCCGTAGTGGTCATGTAGCTCACATGGCCTTTGAAGTTAGCTCTCTATCCATTTGCTGCAGCTAGGTGGCACAGTGAATAAAGTGCTGAGCAGAGTCAGGAAAACACCTTTCTGAGTTCAAATTCAGCCTCAGACATGAGCTATTTGACCTTGAGCAAATCCCTTAACCCCGTTTGCCTCAGTTTCCTCCTATATAAAAGGAGCTGGAGAAAGAAATGGCAAACCACTTCAGTGTCTTGATCAAGAAAATCCCAAGTGGGGTCACAAAAAGTCAAGACAATTGAAATGATTGAACTCTTATCCACCACAACCAGCTGCCTCTGGATATACAAATATAAAGCACTTCAAACGCTGCACTTACATTCTATTAGGTAAAGTGACATTGAGTATCCTTAATGGAATTGGAACTTATGTCTTCTGACCTGAGCTCTCTACCACAACAGACTCCTGGGAGTGAAAAAGACAGAAGGGTAGAATCTGCCTCCCCTCTGTGTTGAGATAATGGTATTATAATATCCTTGGTGTTAAAGACCTAGAGAATTTGTCTTATGATGGAGACCAGTGACAGAAGTCTGTTTTTAGATCCTTGTCTAGTATAAAGTTGGAACATTCCCCAAAGGTACATCTATGATCCTAAGAATTTTCACAGTTTGAAACTGGGTCTAAAACAGTTTTCTCTTTCCAGACCTAAAAAGTTGCTTTTTCCATTGTCCCTGTGTGTGTCTAGATTATTTTTAATTCAATTTTATTTTATTTTCAATTCCAAATGCTCTTCCTCCACCCAATGAGATGGCAAGATATACACTACCTATTATGCATATGAAGTGATATAAAGCATTTCCATATTCATGTTGGGAAGGGAGGGAGGCGAACAAAGAGGGAAAAAATATGCTTCAATCTGCAGTTCTCTATCCAGAGTTGGATGTCATTTTTCATCATGATTCTCTGGAATTATGGTGGATCACTATATTGAACAGAGCTACTATCTCGTTAGCAGGTGATAATGATATTGTTTTTTACTGTGTAAATTGTTCTAGTTCTACTCACTTTACATCAGTTCATATAAGTCTTCCCAGGGTTTTCTGAAATCATCCCTTTCATTTCATACATCACAATAGTATTCCATCACATTAATATATCATAACTTGTTCATCCATCCCCCAATTGATGGGCAGCCCTTCAGTTTCTATTTTTTTGCTGCCACAAAAAAAAAGCTATAAATATTTTTGTACAAATGGGTCCTTTTGCTTAGATCTCTTTGGAGTGTAGATTCTGTAGTCTTTTTTTTAGAAAAAATCAGGAAGTTCAAATCTGGTCTTAGACACTAGTTGTATGACTGGGCATTAGTTTCCCCAACTGTAAAATGAGATAAAGCAAGATCTACCTCCCAGGGTTGTGAGGATCAAATAGTGTTTGTAAAGTGCTTAGAGTGTCTAACACACAGTAGGCATTATATAATACATTGCATTTTATAAAGCATTTTATAAATGCTTATTCCCTCCATCCCTCTTTTGTAAGGCCTAAAGAATCTTACCCCAGCTTATTCTCAGATAATTCAAATCCCCTCAACAAGGCCACTGTAACCCTCCCAGGCTTCAAGACTTGAAGGTTAGAAGGAAGAAATAGCAGTTCTTTTGTTAACTTCAAAAGCCCCCACTGTTGTGCTTGCTTGAAAGAGTAGTTCAATCAACCAATCTTAAGTAACTTTTAGGAAAAATTACTATGGCAACACAAAACATTCCTGCAGAAATCTGAAATACCATGCTACCAGTACATGCAGGATTCAGTGAAAAGTGATTTAAACTGAGAAAGCACATAGAGAATGGGGTAACAGCTTTTGGCTGCTAAAAGTCCTTTTCATTCCCCATGGGATGCTGAAGCAGATCCCTTTAGGTGATGATAGAGCTTCTTTGCTAGGCTCCTTGTGGAGCCATGAATCTATGGTCCAATCCATCTTTGGCTCCCAATGCAAATACTGCCATCAGTTGAACTCGGGACAATGATAGGACACTCATGGGTAAGTCCAAGATCCTCTAGACCCTTTTAAGAGTTTCAAGATCTAGGGCAGCTAGGTGGCGCAGTGGATAGGGCACGGGTCCTGAAGTCAGGAGGACTTGAGTTCAAATTTGATCTCAGACACTAAACATTCCCTAGCTGTGTGACCCTGGGCAAGTCACTTAACCTCAGTTGCCTCAGCAAAAACAAAAACTTTCAAGATCCTCCTCTGGCCTAAAAAGCAGAGGGAGAAGCTGAGGAGGAAAGAGAAGAAAAAGATATCTGTGCTGATCAAAGTTTTTTCCTCCTGCAAAGCCATTCTTCAGGGGATTTAGCTGAAATTATCTTCATTTGAATAACTTAAATAATAATAATGATGAAACTTCCCACCTCTGGGAAAGAGATGAACAGCAAGCGTTGAGGATTGGAACATTGACACTAAAACTCACTCAGAACATCAGAGATGGAAGGGGTCTTAGGCATCTAGTTCAAAATGTTTTAGTGATGAAACAACCTCTTGGTTGTCACTCAGAGAAGGTGACATCTACGATCACCTACCAGGTTGGAAACAGAACCCAATTCTTTTTGTTTGGGGTTTGGGGAGGTATTTGGGGTTAAATGGCTTGCCCAGGATCATACAGCTAGTGATTATTTGAGATTGGATTTGAACTCAGGGCCTCTTGACTCCATGGCCAGTGCTTTATCTTGCCATTTAGCTTCCTTTTTTATTAATATATTTTGTTTTTCTATCACTTCATTTCCAAATATATCCCTCATTCTAATCCTATCCAGCAAGTCATCCCTTGCAGCAAAGGGGGAAAAATGCAATTCAGCAAAACCAGCTCAGCTAAGCCCAACATGCAATATTCCATTGGTGTAGTCCCCAACTTCTGCAAAGATGGCATATAAGTACATGTTTTCCCCTCTTCAACTACGTGGTCTAAATGTCACAGGACATTTAGGCCTAGAGTCAGGAAAATCAGAGTTCAAATACATACTCTGTCTACCTCAGTTTCCTCATCTGTAAAATGAGAATCATGATAGCATCTACCTCCCAGGGTTGTTGTAAAGATCAAATGAGATAATATTTGTAAAGTGCTTAGCACAGGGCTGGCACATAGTTAGGTGTGAAATAACCAATTATTCTCTTCTTCCATTCCCCCTTCTCCACGGCCAAGCTTGGTTAATATAATTATGCAGGGGTCAGTTTGGTAGCAATATATTCTCCTGACTCCTGCTCCAGACAAAGGCCAGAATGTCTTTGCCCTTCTGGGTCCAGAGTGGGGTGCCTCCTCAGAGAAATCAGGGAAATTCCCAGAAAGACAAGGCCACTAGGCCAAGTTTCAGGGACATACAATACTACCTCTTTTTTTTCCCCCTCCCTAACTCCTCTCCCAAATACATGTAGCTAAAGTTGCATCCTGCCTATCACACCTGGAGTCCTCAGTTTAGTTTCCCCCCAAAATTTTTGCTATATATCCATTCAAAGTGGTAGCTCACGAATCCCCAGGGGTATGTCCATTTTTTCTCTAGACAGCCAAAAGAAAAATTCAAAGCAAAGATATTTAATGAAGTAGCAGAGTGATAGATAGATTTTACAATAAAACATTCACTCTCACCCCTGTAAGAGGGCATATTCTCCCACACCAATGTGAAGAGAGATCATGAATAAAAATCCAGCCCAGCTTGAGAGGCGCTCATGTGTAGGGGCACATGTATCACTCTTTGATGCTGAGGGACCCCCTGAAGTCTTCTAGGGATATCATTTTGTTGATGTACTCATTACTGGGTCTAGCATCTCCACTGGAGCCATTGGGCCTACTCAGGATGCATGCACTATTTCTTCAAACCAGTTTGGCCTCCTCAGCCTCAGTCTACTAGAATACTGTGGCTAAAATTTCTCCCTGATCAGAGAAAGCTGATAGCTCTTAATCACATCCATCACACTTAGCTACCAGAAGCCAACGGGAGTGTTCCCAGGCTTTGAGTGGGTCTTTCCTTTTCAACCCTTAAATCAGCAGGGAAATCAAAATCTTCAGATACATAGAACTATCTAGTTCAAGTTCCAAATAATTTGACACATTCCTAAGGTCCATTGTTGCTTAGCCTTGAAAGAATTTGAGCCACAACCAAAGGAAACAAGGTTGATGTTTTCCATCCACAAAATAAAATCCTTGCTTTTATTAGGTGTATCTGTCTACAGCAAGGCCTGAGTGGTTTGGTGCTATATTTTGTCCAGAAAAAACTGTCTCCCTACATATATGTATATATGTACATATATATATGTGTGTGTGTGTATGTATATATATACTGTATAAATATATATGTATATATATGTATGTGTGCATATGTAATAGAACATAGGGTGTCCCAAAAGTTTTGTGTGTGTGTGTGTATGAGAGAGTCAGAGAGAAGTAGAGAGTTCACTGAAGAAGGAATAAATGCTCTTCCCTCCTACCCAGAGGAATAGATGCAATCTGTTTGATGAACAGTCCTGCTTTCTCAGGCCGACAGGCTACACCTCTGAGGAGTTCCAGACTGCTAATATCACCTAAACTCTGTATTGCTGAAAAGCCTCCAAGTCACTGCCACATGAGGCAGAGTCAAGAACTGGTTTGAGTCATTGGAAGGATAAATCTTAATTTAATACTAAAGGGAACTTTAATGAAATCTGGCCTGGATGAAATAGTTTCTCTGTATTTTACATCAAGAGAGTAACAAGCAACCATCTATTATTTGAAGACCAATCCCCTTCCCCAAAGATTCCAGGAGACCCAACTGGTAAGAAAACTTAATTTTTTTTTCTGCTGCATAAAACCCCAAAAGGCAAAACAGACCAACTTGGTGAATCAGAGGAAAAAGGAATATTCCAGAACAATCTTGGATTTCCATTTCCTTTCTGTTTTCTATTCTCCAAAATGTTCCTCACTGACACATTTTATGCCATAGTGGATTTCATTAATTTCCTCTTCCCTTTTTTCCTCTATCTTTATTACAAAAGTCATAATATTAGTAGGCCACATTTCTATAGTGCTTTAAGATTTACAAAATGCTGTATTCATAATAATCTTATAAAGTAGTTATTATAGGAATTTTTATACTCATGTATGTAATGAATAAAATAGCTGATATAGTACCTGGGACCTTCTAATGTAGCCCCCTGCTGCCTATTTCCAGTTGTTCCATGATACTCAAGGGAGTAATTGTCTATCCAAATACAAAGCTTATAAGGCCCCATTTCCACTGAATCTTCCTGACCAAGGCAGGAAAAAAAAAAAAAGAACCCATGTTATTATGATAGAACAAAGGATACATACGTATATTTTTAGAACTGATAGTAATGGGGCCTGTGATTTCATTGCTCTGTTCTTTGTCAGAGAACCAAATGTCAAAATGACAGTGTGTCTGACTGTGGCTGATCAGATCAATATGAACTTGAAAGACTGCCACAAGTCAGGCGTTTGAACATTTGGGCTGGTAAGCAAATAGTAAAATGGTATGGCTGATATCTTTTGACTCATGTGTAAATTGGATTTCAATTTGGGAAGGCTTCAGCCTTCATCAGAGTCCAGTGGCTAAGCAAAAAGGCAAGACAACTGGTGGGAATTAAGGATGCATTAGGTGACCTTGATGTCTTTGATGCTGACCAATCTCTCCAAACTCCACAATGACTGCTTCAACTGCCATTCATGGCCTTTGAAAAAAAAAATGTTCACATCTATCAATTCCACTGGAGAAGTCTTCACATGCTTGAGCTCAACACCCCCTCAAACTCACCTACTTTAAATCTGAGGTCAGTCAGTTACCCTCAAAGGGGTTTAGCCCATCTCCTGAGATAGTTTAAGGTGAGATCCTTCTTGTCCTATGCTTGTCACATGGTATATGTCAGAGAGAGGATTTGAACTCAGCTAGTTCCAAGGACAGCTCCATTTTCACTACTCCATGTGGCCTCTCAGAAAAAAAAAATTGAGAAAAATAATGAGAAGTCACATCAAACAGCAAACTCTATTACTCCCCATTTCCCAAGTTTACAGCCTCCCATGAGTCCAAGAACTGAAGGTTTCAATGACAGTCCTAACCCACTCCCCATGAATCTCCACCAGAGGCAGTTTTATTCACACACAGATCTAATATAGTCCCTAAACAGCCAGTTTCCTCTTTCTATCATCTCCTTTCCTGATCCTGGCTTCTTACATGTTATTAAAAGTCATTAAAGACATGCCAGCTAAACAAATGTTAGTACGATTTTATGAGTGGATTTACTTCCAAAATATGTCCCAAACAAAAGCAAAATATTTTTCCCAGCATCTCAGGGGCATTCTCTCCTGTAAAACCTTGGTCTCTGCCAACAATGTTCTTAAATTTAATTTGGCTTCTATATAGAATCAGTCCCCCCAAGTTCATGTTCAAATGCAATACCACTGCTGGATCAGTCTTATTCTTACTTACTACTGGGCTGGGTCCCAAAAGTCTCCCAGGCCATCAGTCCTATGTCAGCTGAAAAATCCAGCATGGACTTGACTTTCAGATTTCTAGACATCAGGTGACTTACTCTGCTGATCTTTCAAAATACAAGATCATGGATTCTGTACTCTGTCACCTAAAACAAAAGAATAAACACTATCAGAAGAATCAAGGCTGAATTCACAGGGCTACATGTCAGCTTAGATGGAAAAACTTATAGTATCAACTCTCACCAGGTGCCATTAAGCGGGAAGATGTCAGCCAAAGAGAAATCAAATGAAGAGAAGAGGTCCAAGGCAAGAGAGAAGATGAGGTCCGCTGAATCCTTTGGAAGGCACATTCAGGTCCATGTTTACCATATAAATCCACAAGACTACCATTCATTCAGAAGTCAGCACATGTAAACAAGTTACATATCCTTCCAAAGCACTTCCATTTCATTAGTGACAGCATCCCATAGATGCTGATAATCAGGAACTAGACCTGTTAGCCAATTCCTCCATTACATCTAAAAAGCCTGGCTTCTTGGTTTGGGAATGATGAAGACTCAGTTGTCTTAAAGTCACTTAAACTCAGCCTGGCAAAAATCTTCTGCTGTTGCTTCTCCTGGGGAATTCTAGCACTAGCAGATAAGCTAGACACATGCCATTTTTTCCACTCTCTTTCAGGTTCTACTACCACAGACTCCTATCTATGTCTCATCCCTCCATGACACTTTGACTGAATTTTTTAAACTAGAATGCTAAAAATGCTTCTCTTTAATAAAAGTCCAAGCTTAGATAGCATCATTATCTGTTGGGCCCATGCATTGGATGCTGGAGGTTGTAGTTCCCAAATCAAACATGACATCTTGTGCCGGATCCAGATTGGAAGGGGAAGACCCTCAGGGTTTCTGACCAAAACAAAAATGACTGCTATTTACATTCAATCTGAGTCAATCTGGACCCAAACAATGACCAAATGGGGCTTAGCCTAGGTTGCCAATAGAACTTACCTCTTTAAACTGACATTCACACTGTACCCTAAAGTTTTCAAGGTACCTTTATGTACATTATTTTGTTTCAACCTCACAATAATTCTACAAAGAATTAGTAAATTTGAGAAGCAGAATTTGAACCCATGTTTCTCCTATTGCCAAGTTCAGGGCTTAGTTCACTTCATGCTTACTCATGTACTTAACCAAACAAATTCATTGTATTCTTTTTTTTTTTTGGTGGGGGTAGGGGGAGGTTAGTCCAGATCTTCAATCCTGGTGTTCTATCCACTGTACTACCCAGCTTCCCCATCACCCTACTATTCATAAACTAGAACTTTGAAAGAAATAGTCCTTCAAGATCTTTCATGTGTATGTATATAAACAAAGTTTTAAAAGCTATTTGGATCAGAGAAGGAAGGAATTTGTAACCAAAGAAGAACTGGAGCTCATTATTGAACACAAAATAAATAATTTTGATTATTTTTAGTTAAAATGTTTTTGTACAAACAAAACTAATGCAGGGAAGCAATAAATTGGAAAAACATTTTTACATTTGAGGGTTCTAATAAAGGCATCATTTCTAAAATATTTAGAGAATTGACTTGTTTATAAGAATTCAAGCCATTCTCCAATTGATAAATGGTCAAAGGATATAAACAATTTTCAGATAAAGTAATTAAAACCATTTCCACTCATGATAAATGGTCAAAGGATATAAACAATTTTCAGATAAAGTAATTAAAACCATTTCTACTCATGAAAAAATGCTCTACATGCAGGGAGGCAGTGCAGTAGATTGAGCACCAGCCCTGAAGTCAGGAGGACCCGAGTTAAAAATCTGGTTTCAGACACTTAACACTTCCTAGCTTCATGAACCTGGCCAAGTCACAACCTCAAATGCCTCAGCAAAAAAAAAAAAAAAAAAAAA
>JAJPUD010000929.1:172564-278843 GCA_023553655.1 Myrmecobius fasciatus
GCAAATTAAGACAACTCTGAGGTACCACTACACACCTGTCAGATTGACTAAGATGACAGGAAAAGATAATGACAAATGTTGGAGGGGATCTGGGAAAACTGGGACATTGATACATTGTTGGTGAAACTGTGAATGGATCCAACCATTCTGGAGACCAATTTGAAACTATGCCCAAAGGCTGTCAAACTGTGCATTCTCTTTGACCCAGCAGTGTTTCTACTGGACTTGTATCCCAAAGAGATTTTAAAGGAAGGAAAGGGACCCACACAAGCAAAGATGTTTGTGGCAGTCCTTTTTGTAGTGGCTAGAAACTAGAAACTGAATGAATGCCTATCAGGTGGAAAATAGGGCTGAATAAGTTATGATACATGAATGTTATGGAATATTATTGTTCTGTAAGAAATGACCAGCAGGACGATTTCAGAGAAGTCTGGAGAGACTTACATGAATTCATGCTAAGTGAAATAGGCAGAACCAGAAGATCATAATACACAGCAACAGCAAGATTATATGATAATCAATTCTGATGGATGTGGCTCTTTTCAACAATGAGACGATCCAGACCAGTTCCAATGATTTTGTGATGAAGAGTGTCATCTACAACCAGAGAGAGGACTGTGGAAACTGACTATAGATCACAACTTAGCATTTTTTTACTTCTTTTGTTCTTGTTTGCTTGAATTTTATTTTCTTTCTCATTTTTTTCCTTTTTTGATCTGATTTTTCTTGTGCAGCAAGATAATTATATAAATATATATGCCTATATTGTATTTACATATATTTTTATGATGTTTAACATATATTGGATTACTTGTTATCTAGGGGAAGGGGTAAGGAGAAGGGGAGAATTAAAACACAAAGTTTTATAAGGGTCAATGTTGAAAAATTATCCTTACATATGTTAAAAAGCTTCAATTAAAAAAAAAAGAATACATAAACTATTTGGATTCAAAAAGGATCTGAGAAAAAGTCTTAAAATGATAGTGATAGATCTATTCCCAAGCCTCCATCCAGGATGTCAAGTGCTGGAGTGACTGGACTCAGTCTGTCATGTGCCCCATGATGTGTAAGGAGCTCAAATTTCATCCACTTTAGAAAATGGTAGATGATTCCAAAAATCTAATCACATCAGTCCTCTTATTAAACATCTCCAAGTGGCTCCTTAATGCATCTTGAATCAAGTTCAGACTCTTCTGCCAGACATTCAAGGCCTTCTACAATCTGAAGCTGCCCTGTCTTTTTTGCTCTTATTTCATATTACGAGCTTCACAGCCTCAATGTTCCGGCCAAATTGGGTGTCTGTTCTTTGAATACAATCTACTTTTTTCTTGCCTTCATGCTTTTGTTCATAATGATCCCCAAGCATGGAATCATGGAATACTCTCCTTCAGTGTGTGTGTGTGTCTGTGTGTGTGTGTGTGTAACTATATACTTTTTTTTATGTGAATACATATGTGCATTCTTTTTTTTCCTGAGGCAATTGGGGTTAAATGAATTGCCCAAAGTTATTTAGCTAGGAAGTATTAAGTGTCTGTGGCCACATTTGAACTCA
Source organism: Myrmecobius fasciatus (assembly GCA_023553655.1). NCBI lineage: Eukaryota > Metazoa > Chordata > Mammalia > Dasyuromorphia > Myrmecobiidae > Myrmecobius > Myrmecobius fasciatus. The sequence goes on from JAJPUD010000929.1 coordinate 174,117, forward strand.
TGTCCTTCTGATTTCAGGTCCAGTGTTTTATCCACTGTGTCTACTGGCTGCCCCCTATGCATTCATTTTTAATATATTTACATATGGGTCATGGTGGGAAAGAAAAATCAGAACAAATGAGAAAAACCATGAAAGAAAAAATAAAAAAGCCAAGGAAAAAAAAAAGGTGAAAATAATGTGCATTGATCTATAATTTAATCTCCACAGTTCTCTCTCTGGATGTAGATGGCGTTTTCCATATAAATTTTATTAGAATTTCCTTGGATCACCGAATTATTGAGAAGAACCAAGTCTATCATAGTTGGTCATCATACAATTTTGTTGTTGTTCTGTACAATGTTTTCCTGGTTCTGCTTGTTTCACTCAGCATTAATTCATGTAAATCTTTCCAGATTTTTCTAAAATCAGCCCATTCATTTTTTTATAGAACAACAATATTCCATTTCTTTCATATACCATAACTTATTCAGCCATTCCCCAATTGATGGGTATCCACTCATTTTCCAATTCTTTGCCATCACAAAAAGAGCTGCTACAAACATTTTTTCACATGCGTCCTTTTTTCTTCTTTTACTATTTGTGTGGGGGTAGAGACTCAGTAGTAGTCCTGTTGGATCAAAGAGTATACATAGTTTTATAGCTCTTTGGTCATGTTAACTATATACTCTTTTGAGTCTTGGATTCTTTAAAGTTCATCTTAAATGTTACTTCCCCTATGAAATATTTCCTGATTTCCTTAGTAACAACCTTCTTCCACAGGTATCACAGTATATAGTATATTGTTCTCTACCTCGTCTAAGGATTTTATAATATGCTATTGGTCATTATAATTATATTCATGTTTTATCTTATTACTATACTATAAGCTCCTTGACGGTCAGGGCAAGACCTCATCTAAATTCTATATATCCCTCAGAGCCTAGTACAATACTTTGTACTAGTAATCAATGTTATTATTAAATGAATTTTGGAGTGCTATTATGGAATTTATTTCCTTATAATCACAAACATTTAGATAGTCTTTAATAAGTGCAAAGTTCTTTACAAACATGATCTCATTTGACCTTGCCCCCAAAAAATTTGCTTTCTTTCCCTCAACACAAGGTATAGAAAGGTAAGATTATCCACTGTCTTTGGCTCTGTCACTCTTCAGGGATCAGGCTGTCTCTTATTTGTTTCCAGTATATTTCTTCCTAGAGGGTCATCTTATTGGACGGTTTCAGAGCAGCAGGTAAAAGGGGTTTGCCAGCTGCTCTTTCCTCTCCCTGGAGTCAACCCATTTCATTCATTCCCATTTTCCTTTCTCCTCCTGGAATCCAGGTCACCAGATGGCACAAACAAGCTGTTACTTTAGCACTACAAAAACCTGCAGCTTTCTTTTCCTTTTCCCCTCTCTTAAGAGGCCCAGCCTCTGGTTGCCACAAAAAAAATATGAATGGTGGCTAATTCCAATTATTATTTATGATTCTAAGTTTGGGTCCTAATATTTGCTTGGGTTCTAGTCTTTGCTCTCTTGATCAAGTAATCATCATGATGTTTTCTCTCTGAGGTTGTCCTTTGCTAGCTAAATGAGTCAGAAAAAAAAGACTCAAGAGGGCAATCCTCTCCAGTTCACAGCCCATGAAGACTATGACATTTCCTATCAATTTGTAAGCTTAGATATTTACAAGATGGACATCCAAAATACTGTTGTCTCCCAAGTACTTTTCAGGTATTTTGAACAAAGACATGGCAATGTCTCAACCATATTCTATCAATACAATCTAAGAGGCTCTTAGAATGCATGGTTATAATATCACTCTTTATCTCTACATCATGAACCCATTTAGATCTTATTTTGATATGGTATTAGGTGTGGCTCAATGTCTAGTTTATGCCATACTAGTTTCCAATTTTCCCAGCAGTTTTTGTCAAATAGTGAGTTCTTATCCCAAAAGCTGAGGTTTTGGGGTTTGTCAGACACTAGATTGTTATAGTTATTGCCTATTTTGTCCTGTGATCCTAATCTATTACCCAATCTACCACTCTATTTCTTAGCCAGTACCAAACGGTTTTGATGACTGCTGCTTTATAATTTTAGGTCTGGCACAGCTAGGGCACCTCCATTAGCATTTTGTTTTCATTAATTCCTTTGAAATTCGAATGCATGGTTAACTGAAGAACAATTTACCACATATTTCCTCTTGATAGGGTGAATGGACGCCAGCAAAATACTAGGTGCCTGGCTATAGCCCAGTATCTGAGTGAGTCCCAGTGAAAAGCAAGCTGACTCTGTAGAATTATCTTGTATTGATATTATCATGTACAGATAAAGCTATTCTATACTGAAATTGACTCATTCATTAGAAATTTTGCCTGCTTGTTAAAGTGTCATAATAAAGCTTTGGCCCTTGAGTTGGAAGATATCTTAAGCCTGTGAATTCATTCTGGACAACTACCCCTTTATGACTTGTACTTCATCATGACTTGTTTGGACTTTATCACTCTCATTTTACTCTTTTTTTTTCCCTGAGTCAATTGGAGTTAAGTGACTTGCCCGTCACACAGCTAGGAAGTGTTAAGTGTCTGGGGCCAGATTTGAACTCAGGTCCGCCTGACTTCAGGGCTTGTGTCTACCCACTGTGCCACCTAGCTGCCCCTCATTTTACTATTTTTGAAAAAAGAAAAATAAACCAACAGAAAAACAAAAACACTTTTATTAAAGTTGTTAAACACAATTATTAGCTAATCTTATTATTATGCTTAAATGGCTGATATACAATGCATAACAAAGAATTATCAAACTTATTCTACTTCTGATTTCCATGTGGGAAAAAAGAGAAATACATGGGTCAAATAAAAAGAAGGAAATTGGAAAGGTAGGTAAGAGGCTATATTTGGGGAGGACAAATTTGGCAGAATTTGGCAGAATTGAAGAAAAATTCAGGTTTAAATATTGGTCCAGATTCTATTTAAGAATTGTCAAAGGGGCAGCTAGATGGCACTGTGGATACAGCACCAGCCCTGAAGTCAGGAGGACATGAGCTCAAATCTGGTCTCAGACACTTAATACTTCCTAGCTGTGTGACCCTGGGCAAGTCACTTACTCCCAATTGCCTCAGCTAAAATCATTATTGTCAGATAAGAAAGAGCAAAGGACAATTAAGGAAAATTAAAGCTGATAGAGGATTAGAGAGTTGAATAGGAAATAGAATCAAGAAGTAAGAGAATGTAGTTGGCAAAGCAAAGTAAGTAAGCAAAGGTAAATGGAACAAATAGAAAATCAAAAAAATTAATAGAGTGGATTGGTGAGTAGGGTATATTGTTTCTAAAAAAAATTTAACTTTAAAAATTAATTTTAAGGTGCTTAGAGTTGAGGTATAAACATAAGTAGTTTCAAGAAGGCAAGTACATACTGCAATGCCAAGCCTAGAGTCAAGAAGACTTGAGTTCAAATATGATCCACAAACATTCAATAGCTGTGTAACTTTGGGCAACTAACTCACTTAATCTTTTTTACCTCAGATTCCTTATTTGTAAAATGGGCTGGAGAAAGAAATGACAAACAATTCCAGTACCTCTGCCAAGAAAATGGCACACAGAGTCTGAAATGATGGAAACAACAACAATAATAATTTCAAGAAACTAGGCTGAAAATCTTATCCATTATCAAAATGAGTTGCACTGAGTGTTTGATATTTGATATTTTATTTCTGTGATAATTGAGTGACTTATCTGTCTTCCAAGTGTAAGCAGCTCTTCCTCCTAGACAAAGTGAAGAGAATAGAAGAACATATTTGTTCCAGATTGTTAGGTAGGATCAAAGATTCTTTTTCTTTTCTTTTTTAAATTTGTAAAATATTTTACATACACATTATCTTATTGGATCTTTTGCATTTGTTTGTTTTTCTTCTTTTGTTTTCCTCAATAGTATTTTATTTTCCCAAATACATATAGTTTTCAATATTCATTTTTGTTCAATCCACATTCAGTTTCCATAGGTCTCTCTCTGGATGCAGATAGCATTTTCCATCCCAAGTCTTTTGGAAATGCCTTGAATAACCTCATTGCTGAAAAAAGCCATTACATAATCCTGTTGTTACTGTATAGAATGTCCTCTTGGTTCTGCTCATTTCATTCAGTATCAATTCATGTAAGTCAGTCCAGGCTTTTCTGAAATCAGCCTGTTCATTATTTTTTAGAAAACAATAATATTCTGTTACATTCATATAACATGATTTATTTAGCCATTCTCCAACTGATGGGCATCCATTAGGTTTCCAGGTCCTTTCCACTAAAAAAAAAGGGGGCTGCTACAAATTTTGGGGTCCTTTTCCCTCTTTTATGATCTCTTTGGGATACAGACCCAGTAGTGAGAATTCTGGATCAAAGTTTTTTAGTCCTTGGGGAATAGTTCCAAATTGCTCTCCAAAATGGTTAAATCAGTTCACAACACTACCAACAATGCATTAGTGTTCCAGTTTCCCCACATCCCCTCCAACATTTATCATCATTACCTTTTCCTGTAATCATAGCCAATCTGAGAGATGTGAAGTGGTTGTCTTAATTTAGGCTCAGAGTTGTCTTAATTTCTATTTCTCTAATCAATAGAGCATTCTTTTATATGAATAGAAATAGATTTAATTTCTTCATCTGAAAATTGTCTATTCATATCCTTTGGCCATTTATCAATTGAGAGATGATTTGTATTCTTATAAAATCAAGTCAGTTCTTTATAAATTTTAAAAATGAGGCCTTTATCAGAAATACTTGATGTAAAAATTGTTTCCTCACTTTCTGCTTGCCTTCTAATCTTGGCTACATTGGTTTTGTTTGTGCAAAATTTAACTTAATGTAATCAAAATTATCCATTTTGCATTTCATAATGTTCCCTATTCTTCTTTAACCATAAATCCATCCTTTCTCTAAAGACCTGACAGGTAGATTATCCTTTGTTCTACTGTTTTGCTTATAGTATCATCCTTTATGAATAAATCATGAATCCATTTTGACTTTTTCTTGGTATAGGGTGTTAGCTGTTGGTCATTGCTTAGTTTCTGCCATAGTTTCCAATTTTCCCAGCAATTTTTGTAGTGTGTTCTGATCCCAGAAGCTGTAGTCTTTGGGTTTATCAAACACTAGATTGCTGTAGTCTTTGGGTTTATCAAACACTAGATTACTACAGTTATTGACTATCAAGTCTTGTGTACCTAACATATTCCACAGGATCAAGGGTTCTGAAAGGAAACAGAAGCAAGGCTTCAATAAGGGGGAAAAAAAGGATATTGAGGTGGAGGAGGTAGACTTAACTTAGATCAGATAATAGAGAATATAAAAGTTATACTCAGGAGAAAAGGACAGAAAGGGGCACCTATACAATTAGAGCTAAAAACAGATTTGAGACTCCTCCTCTGTCCTCTTTGGACATAACCTGTTGCTTTGAGAAGATGATAGAAAGTCTTGTCCCACCGAGAATGACAAAGTAACTATCAGGTGAGTGGGAATCCAGTAAAAGGCAGAGGAAGAAGAGAATGTAGAAATAGTTAATTTCTTGCTCAGTGATACTGAGGCAGCATCACTAGGTACCTCAAAAATTTCCCAGGCTCAGACTCATCTCTAAGTCAAGGGGCAAAGTTTATTATAATTGTAACACCAATTAAATCGGGTTAAGTTCCAAAAGAAGTTAACAAGGACCAGAAGCAAGATCAATTTATAAGAAAAAGTTAGAGGGGCCAGGTGCTTCATATCACTGATACGCTAATTTTATGGTTTAGAGGTGAAGTTGGGAAGTGGTCTGCTATGCACTTCATTACTGAATTTTATGGCTTAGAAACTTTGTTATCACCGATCAACAGATTGTTATTCAGCAATGTTTGTGGAACTACAGCACTCCCAAGACCAGATGGTCTTTGGCTTAAAGCCTGGTAGCTTTAGGGTTACTGCTAAGTCCTCTCTAGGAACTACATCACATCATTCCCCCCTACAGCAGTTGGGACCCAAATTTATTTGGAGCAAAGGGATGCAGGTCTCATCTTCTAGAGCTGCTTCAAGCTGATAAAGGGTGTAGAGCTGGCCCTGCCTAGGAGTCTAGACTGAAGAGAGGAGACATAGGACTTAAAAATGGTGGAAGCATCATCCAGAGATTGCTGAGTCTCAGAATCAGGTAGCAGGTGGTATTTGGGCTGAACAAGTTGTTGGAAACACAAGGCTTGGAGCCTAGAAGAGAAAGCTCACGAAAAAGTTGAATAACAATTGGCATGGAAATATGAGTAGTAATAACAGTCTTGCAAGTAGAGGCTTTCTACTCCTAAGGTAAAAGACTTGGGAGGATACTTAAGTACTCAGTCCCAGAACAGTACATATCAAATAAGGCATTTATAAAAAAACATGTCTGTACTACAGGACATATAGTACATACAGATGTTATTTCCACATTAGAATAAACTTAAATAAAACTAACTTTTTCATTGATGTAACGCAAACTATACAATTAAGTTACATTCCTCTAAAAAAACTGATTTTACTAAAATTCTCTTCTCTCAATCATACTGAACATGTTTTAGATTTTGTTTCAATAATCAATAGAATATTGAACTCAAGCAAAGTGAAATGTACAATAATATACAAAGTAACAGCAATGTTCTGAAATGGCCTGATGTGAAATGACTTTGCTATTCTCAGTAATCATCCACAACTGTTTTAAAGGACTTATAATGAAAAATCCTATCCATACCCAGAAAAGAAACTGATTGTGTCTAAATACAGATTGAAGCATTCTCTCTTTCTCTATCTCTCTTTTTTAATTTAATTTTCTTGAAGGTTTTTATTTTTATTAGAGGAGGAGATCTATGTTTTGTTTTTTTTCCACAACTTGACTTTTATGGAAATGTTTTGCATAAATTCACAAGTGGTTTCCTAATCGTGGGTGGGGATTAAGAAAAGAATCTAGAATTCAAAAATTTTAAAAACAAATGTAAAATTTGTTCTGAAGAACTGGGAAAAATATTAAATAAAAACTAAATTAATTTACTCTTCTCAAACACACACACACACACACACACACAAACACACTCACACACACACACACACAAATTACAAATAAAATTATTAGGTCCCTAAATTGATAGACTGTCTATGGGACCAGCAGTTAGTCCCATAGACAGTGTATCAATGGAGAGACCTAATTGCATACAGATATATATCTAGTAACAAACAGATGACTAGGCCAAATACTCACCTAATTATTTAGGATATAATGACTACATATCTTCAGATTAAAAATAGTAAATTCTTACATATTTGTATTGTGCTCATGGCTTCTATTGACCACTTGTTCTGATTATAGAAATTTGCCATAAGAGGAAAAAGCAAGTACATGATTATAATACCATCAAAATAGGCTTCAACCTGAGAGCACATACATGACAAGATAAAGCATCCTTAACTCTATTACTTTGGATAATAGTCACAGTTGACAACCAACCATGCAGTAACAATTTCACTTCATAGCCAGACTCAGGAATAATCAGGTGGGAAAGAAAGAAAGCAGGAAGGAAGAAAAGAAGGAAGGAAGGAAGAAAAGAAGGAAGAAAGGCAGGCAGGCAGGAAGGAAGGAAAGAAGAAAGAAGGGAACGAAGGAACAAAGGAAGGAAAGAAACACAGATGGGGAACTGAGTCAGAAGAATCTGATCTTGATCAGGGACCAAGGTTGTCCTCTCAGCTCTTGCTCAGATAAGATGTCCACCTGCAACAATTTAATGTGGCATCTTTTTGAATAACTTACGGCATTTCCCTCAAATGGTGAGTTACTGACTTAATGATCCATCAGACAATTATACCCAAATTCAAAACTCAAAAGTATCAGTTACCAGTTCCAAGAGATTTTATCTCAAACAGCAAATTCTACTAATCACAGCTTAGATCTAGATACATAATTTTTACTTTCATAAAGTTGCAATAAGCAATAAAAATTTACCCAGACTCACACACAGAGGAGATTTTGTTTAACATCTTTTACATATTTTCTTTTCTTCTTCTTCTTGAGTTTAAACTCATCCTGGTGCCAAGACCAATCATTAGAAATCATTTCTAAGGGGCAGCTAGGTGGCGCAGTGGATAGAGCACCAGCCCTGAAGTCAGGAGGACCTGGGTTCAAATCTGGTCTCACACACTTAACATTCCCTAGCTGTATGACCCTGGGCAAGTCACTTAACCCCATTTGCCTCAGCAAAAAGCAAAAAAAAAAAAAAAAAGAAATCATTTCTATATAACAACTAAGCTTATAGATTATAAACACATTCCTTGTTTGGGAACTTGTTTGCATCCCAAACACAATCATTTTTCAGGCTGCTTTTTTTTTATTAAAGCTTTTTATTTGCAAAACATATGCATAGGTACTTTTTCAACATTGGCCTTTGCAAAACTATCTGTTACAAATTTTTCCCTCCTACCCCTTACCCCCTCCCCTAGATGGCAGGAAATGTAATACATGTTAATTATGTTAAAATATTTGACAGATCGAATATGTGTATATATATTTATACAGTTGTCTTGCTGTACAGAAAAAAAAAAAACCCAAGAAGGAAAACATAATGTAAGCAAACATCAATAGAGAGTGTGAAAATGCTATGTTGTGATCCAGACTCAGATCCCACAGGCCTCTCCCTGGGTGTAGATGGAACTGGTTTGAAACATCTCATTATTGAAGAGAGCCATGTCCATCAGAATTGATCATCATATAATATTGTTGTTGCCATGTACATTGATCTCCTGGTTCTGCTCATTTCACTCAACATCATTAGTTCATGCAAGTCTCTCCAGGCCTCTCTGAAATCATCCTGCTGGTCGTTTCTCACAGAACAATAATATTCCATAACATTCATACCATAATTTGTTCAGCCATTCTCCAATTGATGGGCATCCACTCAGTTTCCAGTTTCTAGCCACTATAAAAAGGGCTGCCACAAACATTCTTGTACATGTGGGGCCCTTTCCTTCCTTTAAGATCTCTTTGGGATATAAGCCCAATAGAAACACTGCTGGGTCAAAGGATATGCACAGTTTAATAACTTTTTGAGCATAGTTCCAAATTGCTCTCCAGAATGGTTGGATCCGTTCACAGTTCCACTAACAATGTATCAGTGTCCCAGTTTTCCCACATTCTCTCCAACGTTCGTCATTATCTTTTCCTGTCATCTTAGCCAATCTGAGAGGTGTGTAGTGGTACCTCAGAGTTGTCTTAATTTACATTTCTCTGATCAATAGTGATTTGGAGCAACTTTTCATATGACCAGAAATAGTTTTAATTTCATCATCTGAAAATCATCTGTTCATATCCTTTGACAATTTATCGATTGGAGAGTGGCTTGAATTCTTATAAATATGAGACAATTCTCTATATATTTTAGAAATGAGGCCTTTATCAGAATCCTTAAATGTAAAGATGATTTCCCAATTTATTGCTTCCCTCCTAATCTTGTCTGCATTGGTTTTGCTTGTACAAAAACTTGTTAGCTTAATATAATCAAAATTATCTATCTGGTGTTCAGTTAAGAGTTCCAGTTCTTTGGACACAAATTCCTTCCTTCTCCACAGGTCTGAGAAGTAAACTAACTACCCTATTTTCCTCTAATTTGCTTATAATATCACTCTTTATGTCTAAATCATGAACCATTTAGATCTTATCTTGGTATGTGGCGTTAGGTGTGGGTCAAGCCCTAATTTCTTCCATATTAGTTTCCAATTTTCCCAGCAGTTTTTGTCAAATAGTGAGTACTTATCCCAGAAGCTGGGATCTTTGGGCTTATCACGCACTAGATTGCTATAGTTATTGCCTAGTTTGTCTTGTGATCCTATCCTATTCCACTGATCGACTACTCTATTTCTTAGCCAGTACCAAATGGTTTTGATGACCTCTGCTTTATAATATAGTTTTAGATCTGGTACAGCAAGGCCACTTCATCAGCATTTTTTTCATTGAAATTCTTGGCCTTTTGTTCTTCCAGATTAACTTTGCTACTATTTTTTCTAGATCTGTAAAATAATTTCTTGGGTGTTTGATTGGTATGGCCCTAAATAAGTAAATTAATTTGGGTAGTATTGTCATTTTCTATATTCGCTCAGCCTAACCATGAGCACTTGATATTTTTCCAACTAATTAGGTCTGACTTTATTTGTGTGTAAAGTAGTTTAGTTCGTATAGTTCCTGACTTTCCCTTGGCAGATAGATTCCCAAATATTTTATACTATCAACAGTTATTTTGAATGGAATTTCTTTTTGTATCTCTTGCTGCTGAACTTTGTTGGTAATATATAAAAATGCTGATGATTTATGTGAATTTATTTTGTATCCTGAAACTCTGCTAAAGTTGTGAATTAGAACATAGAGTTTATAAAGGAGAATAGAATGAAATAAGCCTGGCAAGGCAAACTTCAGTCAGATTAAAAACTTATGTATGGTTGGATTGGACCTCAATGATTATCTTTAAAAGCCAAAAGAGTTTGTATTTTATCCTAGGAGCCAAAGATACCCACATGGGCAATGGAGTAATTGGGTCAGACTTTCACTTTAAGAATATTGCACCCACACCTAACATCACATACCAAGATGAACCTAAATCGGTTCATGATCTGGATATAAAGAGTGATATTATAAGCAAATTAGAGGAACATAGTATAGTTTACCTCTCAGACCTGTGGAGATGAAATAAATTTATGTCCAAAGAAGAACTGGAACTTTTAATTGAAAACCAGATAGATAACTTTGACTATATTAAGTTAAAAAGTTTTTGTACAAACAAAATCAATGCAGACAAGATTAGGAGGGAAGCAATAAATTGGGAAATCATCTTTACATTTAAGGGTTCTGATAAAGGTCTCATCTCTAAAATATATAGAGAATTGTCTCATATTTATAAAAATTCAAGCCATTCTCCAATTGATAAATTGTCAAAGGATATGAACAGACAATTTTCAGATGATGAAATGAAAACTATTTCTAGTCATATGAAAAGGTGCTCCAAATCACTATTGATCAGAGAAATGCAAATTAAGACAACTCTGAGGTACCACTACACACCTGTCAGATTGGCTAAGATGACAGAAAAAGATAATGACGAATGTTGGAGGGAATGTGGGAAAACTGGGACACTGATACATTGTTAGTAGAACTGTGAACGGATCCAACCATTCTGGAGAGCAATTTGGAACTGTGCTCAAAAAGTTATTAAACTGTGCATACCCTTTGACCCAGCAGTGTTTCTATTGGGCTTATATCCCAAAGAGATCTTAAAGGAAGGAAAGAGCCCCACATGTGCAAGAATGTTTGTGGCAGCCCTTTTTGTAGTGGCTAGAAACTGGAAACTGAATGGATGCCCATCAATTGGAGAATGGCTGAATAAATTATGGCATATGAATGTTATGGAATATTATTGTTCTGTGAGAAACGACCAGCAGGATGATTTCAGAGAGGCCTGGAGAGACTTGCATGAACTAATGATGTTGAGTGAAATGAGCAGAACCAGGAGATCAATGTACATGGCAACAACAATATTATATGATGATCAATTCTGATGGACATGGCTCTCTTCAACAATGAAATGTTTCAAACCAGATCCAATTGTTCAGTGAAGAAAGCCATATACACCCAGAGAGAGGGATGTGAAATGTGGACCACAACATAACATTTTCATGCTCTCTATTGATGTTTGCTTGCATTGTGTTTCCTTTCTCTGATGTTTCTTGTAGATATGATTTTTCTTGCACAAAAATGATAAGTGTGGAAATATGTATACATATATTCGATTTGTCAAGTATTTTAACATAATTAACATGTAGTGGATATCCTGCCATCTAGGGGAGGGGTGGGGAGTAGGGGGGAAAAATTTGTAACAGAAAGCTTTGTAAGGGTTAATGTTGAAGAATTACCCATACATATGTTTTGCAAATAAAAATTTTTAATAATTAAAAAAAGGAATATTGCTTTGGTGATTACGTGGATGAATGGAAGAAGAAAGAAGATGGAGAAAATGATACCAATTGGGATGCTATTACAATTATCCTGGCAAGAATGCCTAGACCATCCTGGAGAAGAGCAATTTGATGGGAAAATAGGAAATGGACAAGATAAATATTGTAGGGATAGAAGCCACAAGGCTGAAATACTAATTGGATATGATAAATGAGCAAGTGAGTCAAGATTAAGTCTGAACTTGTGATTTTGGATGTCAAAAGGGATAGTGATGTCCTTAATAGAAATAGGGAAGTTAGAAAAAAAGGAAGAATTTGGGAGAAAAAACACTGAATTCTGTTTTGGACATAGATTGTAAATTTAAATTTTTACCAGTGTTTCAGAGGCCATATAGTTTCATTCTGTTGACAAAATAAATAAGGCCCTTGGAAGTTCAGTGACTTATCCAAGATCACAAAGGCAATGTCACAGATAGAATCTGAACCTTGGTATCTTGACCATCCTGTCCCAAGATACCACCTCAAAATATACTGAGTTTGAGACCTGTAAAGGACATCTAGTTAGAAATGTCCAAAAAGTGGACGATGATGCCGAATTGAAGTTCAAGAAGAGATCTGAGCTGGATATATAGTCTAGAAGTTATCTACATAGATTTGATAACTGAATCCATGGATACTGATGAGATCACTGAAAGAGAGTATAACTACAGAAATAGAGAGGGGTCAAGATAGAGCCCTGGTGAGACATGGATGATACTGATGATCCAGCAAAGAAGAATGAGAAGTACCCAGAAAGATAGGATTAGAAAATCCCAAAAGAAAAACCTGTCATAAATGTTCAGGGAAGAAAAATACTTAGGAAGAGAAGCTAGCCAATAGTATTACATTCTGCAGAAAGATTTTTAAAAGATGAGGATTGAGAAAATGCCATCTAGAAAGAAGAGAGCAATCTTTGTTCAGTAACACTAAAAGCCATACTGGGATGGAGGTAGGATTACTAATTAGATTATGGCTCATAAATCTAAGGGATTCCCCTAAGGATGAAAGTAAAAAGTATTTAATGCAAAATATGAATCAGGATATTCTTACATGTACACACACACACATCCTAAGAATAAAAGGATATCACAAAAAAGTGATTAGATTAGAATATAGTAATTTAAGTTGTAATTAATGTTAAAATCTACTGGAAAGTTAATATTTAAATCTCATCAACACATAAAGCAGTTTTTAAGATTGCTAAATAAGCATTTTTTTATTTCACCTTAGTACTGCATTGTTCAATGATTCCTGAACTTATCCATTAGGGCAGATAAGTGGTACAGTGGATTGAGTACTGGGTCTGAAGTGAAGAAGACCAGGGTTCAAATCCAGTCTCAAGCTTTTACTTGCTGTGTGACCCTGGGCAAGTCACTTCACTCTGTTTGCCTCCATTTCCTCATCAGTGAAATCAGCTCAAGAAAGAAACTACTCCAGTATCTTGGCCAAGAAAACCCCAAATGGGCTTATAAAGAATCGAACATGACTGTCAACCACTTGTAAATTGGGCCAATTTTTTTTGTCAGTAGCCATCAACTTATGGATGCAGAAGTTCCTCTCAATTACTCCAGGGAGATGTAACTCCATGGTGGAGAAGGGGAGAAGGCAGCAAAGTTGTCCTTGCCTACTTCTCACTGGAGTTCCATAGATTATCAGAAGAGAGAAGAGGAGTCCATTCTTTTTAATACTTCCACTAAATTATCTACTCCTCTGGATCAGCTGTTGTTGTTGGGCATCCTTTGTTCTTTTGGGGTTTTAAAAATTTTTTTGGTTTTTGTTTTCAATTTTTTTTTCATCCTTTGTTCTTAAAGAGCATCAATGATATAAGAGGATGCTTAAGCATGAATTGCATTTGAGGCAGAGATGCACAAAGCCTTCAGCCTCACTCTCTCCTCCAGGAGCATCAGAGATGAAATGGGTGACCTTGGCCTTTCCAAATTAAGGTCTATCCGAAGTCTCAGCTACTTCCTTGCAATGATTAAGGAGAGAAAAGATGGCCTGATTTTCCATTGCAGTCTGGGAGGGGAAAACCCTCTGAGTTTCTGATCACAAGGAAACAACTACTATTTACACAGCCACTTTAAGCCATCAAAACAAACAATGAGCCACAGAAGCTTGGGCTGAGGCTTTGATTGTCTATTCAGTGAAAGCCAGAATGATTAGAGTTTAAAGGAATGGTGAGTAGCTCTATTTAAAACACAATGGGGTTTTTTTAAGCCTGTTTTTTCAGAGCTACATTTCTTTCTTTCTTTTCTTTTTTTTTTTTTTGACATCAAACCATTAATAATTTATTTTTCATTCCACTCACTTAAGTCTCCTTAAGTCAAGGCCCAATCTGTTTTCTCAACTTCTACCCCTTCTTTTTTTTTTTTTCATTAAAGTTTTTTAGTTATAAAACATATGCATGGGTAATTTTTCAACACTGACCCTTGCAAAACCTTCTGTTCCAAATTATCCCCTCATTCCCCCCACCCCTCCCCTAGATGGCAGGTAGTACAAAACATGTTAAATACATTAAAATATATGTTAAATCCAATATTTGTATGCATATCTATACAGTTATCTTGCTGCACAAGAAAAATCAGAACAAGAAGGAAGAAAAAAAAAACTGAGAAAGAAAACAAAATGCAAGCAAACAACAACAGAAAGAGTGAGAATGTTATGTTGTGGTCCGCCAGAGCTACATTTCAAAAAAATCAAAAAAAAGAAGCATTAAGTAAGCATGTATTAACAGATCACAAGGAGATGTGATGTTATTTAATATTGATAATCATTATTATATTACCTGAATGGGGATCTGTTTTATAATGTTTACATTTAGTTTTTTAGGTGACTTTGGTGATATGTAAATCTCCCCTCTCAAATTAGTACATGTATAATGCTCTGGGAGAAACTGAGGCAGTATCACACAATGGAGATTAGTTAATACCTTATTGGTGTTAACTGAGAGTTCAGAATCCATAGTTATGGATCGGGACTGCTGGGACTCTTGTTTCAAAGCACACAGTCCATTGTGAGTTTAGACTGACAGACATGCCAACCTGCTGGATCTCAAGCAGGTCCAGCAAATAGTAAGTTTGGTCATAGCATTCTTATAGACCTGGGAACAAAGAACTCACGAGGCAAAAGTTACAAAAGGAGGGGTTTGAGCACTGGGGAGGGGAAGGAGAATTGAGTTTCAGAAAGGTTATCAATTCAATTCTGACAGGTAGGAAGTACAGGAAGCTTGAGACAGGAACTGGGAAACAGTAAGCTGAAGCCAAAAGATAAGGGGTATGTCCAGATGGACCATCTTGAGGTTTTATGATTCCTTTGGAATGTGAGTCCAATTATTTCTGATGGTCAGGAAGTGGGGGTTGCTATTTTTGGGCAGAACAATTAAGGGAAACTAAAACAGAGCAACTGAGGGAAACAGACACGGGACTGTGGCACAACACATGGTGAGTCTTCCAAGTGGTTTACTCTGTAATTTCACTTAGGTATGTATATAGCCTATTTAACAAGGTTTGTCTCCTTAAGGGATATATGAGAATATTATCCTACTTAAATAAGTTTATTTAACTTTTATAGCATTGAAGGAAACGGGATTATGATTTTTGTAATATTTATGGCCAGATTTGTTTCCTGTTACAAGTCCCCTACTTTATAGCCAAATTTATTTGGCAAGAGCCTCAAAGATTAGGATGATGTAACTGAGGATAGAGAAGAAATACAGGACTGATAGTGGTGCTGCACCATGAATATGGTTAGCACAAAAATGGGGGTTTTGTAGTCAGGCTACTGGAAAAAATATAGTCTAACTGACCCCCATATTTTTACTTTGTTCAACCTTTAGGTTCTGTGCTCAGCAGTCAAAAAGCAAACTATTTCATCTCAGAATTTAAATCTCCTATTACTACCATATATGACTAAAAGCCAGATCCAAATCTCCCATGTGATTGACCAGAACTAGAATGGGAAGCTGAGACTTTTGTTATATTTAGCCCCTCTAGATTTGCAGTCCATATAACTTATAGGATCAGTAAATATGTGCCAATAAATAAATAAAATTTAAATGTTGAAGGAAGCACTAGCAGGTACTAAGAATATAAATATAAAAGTGCTATTTCTCTGCCTATAAACAAATTATATAAGCAATTTGCATTTCTCTGATCAATAGCGATTTAGAAAACTTTTTCATATGATTAGAAATAGTTTTAATTTCATCTGAAAATTGTCTGTTCAATATCCTTTGACCATTTGGTCAAATTGGTGTCAATTGGAAAATGACAGCATCTTTATTTCCCAATACATCCGTTCTAACTTTACCTCCCATCAACATACCAACTGGTCCAATTTTATATGCAGTGTTCCACTCCCATGTTCTCTCTCTTTTGCAAAGAATGGAGAGAGATGTCTCTTCACAGCTTTTCTTTAAGGCCAAACTTCAACAAAATAATTTCAAGGCATTCAGTTTCCATTGTTTTGTTGATGTTGTTTCTATTAACAGGGTAGTAAACCTAGCAGTGGAAGCTCTAAGTCAAAGGTTGAGAATATTTTGGTCACTTTTTAGCACAGCTCCAAAACTGGTTTCTGCAATGGTTGAACCAATTAAGGACTTACCCTTTTTTAATATATTCTTTCCACAATCCCTCCCACACTGATTGTTCTTATTTTTTGTCATCTTTGACAATTTTCTGAGTATGAATTAAAACCTCAGAGTTACTTTGATTTTTTTTTTAGTTTAATGATCTGGAATAGTAAATCATTCAAATTCATATGATCATTAGAAGATTGTAATTCTTCTTTTAAAAAGTTTGCTTACAACAATATTATATGATGATCAATTCTGATGGACATGGCTCTCTTCAACAATGAAATGTCTCAAACTAGTTCCAATTGTTCAGTGAAGAAAGCCATATACACCCAGAGAGAGGGATGTGAAATGTGGACCACAACATAACATTTTCATGCTCTCTATTGATGTTTGCTTGCATTGTTTCCTTTCTCTGATTTTTCTTTCTTGTAGATATGATTTTTCTTGCACAAAAATGATAAGTGTGGAAATATGTATACATATATTCGACTTGTCAAGTATTTTAATATAATTAACATGTAGTGGACTTCCTGCCATCCCTAGGAGGGGAAGGGACTAGGGGGAAAATTTGTAATGGAAAGCTTTGTAAGGATCAATGTTGAGGAACTACCCATACATATGTTTTGCAAATAAAAAGATTTAATTAAAAAAAAAAGTTTGCTTACATAATCTGATCACTTATCTAGTTGATGGAATCCCCTTAAGGACTAAATCCATTTAATAATCACTTACTATGTGCCAGACACTATGCTAAACACTAGGGATTCAGCAAGAAAGCTGAAGAAAGAGCAAAAGAATTATTTCTGCTTTCAAAGAACTCACATTCTAATAGGAGAATGCAAATAACTATTTAGATACAAGTTAGATCCAGAGTAAAGATAACCTCTTCCTACAGAAGATAATCTCAAAAGAAAGCACCAGCTATGAGGGCCAAAAAGGTCTACTTGTAGAATGAGCAATCTGAGCAGAAGAGACAGAGAAGCCAGGAGGAAGAGGTAAGGAGGGAGAATAGCACTAAATGGAAAGATAGAATATCATGTGAGAGGACCTGCAAGTAGATCAGTGTAGCCTTATCAAAGACAATGTGTAAAGAAATGAAATGTAAACACTAGCAAGAATGGGGCATTAGAAGTCATGAAGGGGAGGAGTCACTCAGAAAAAATTCACAGGCTCAGGTCATCTTCAAGTCAAGGGGCAAAAGCTTTATTATGATGCAGTAAGGTGGAACTTATAATTTACTAGAGGAAAGGGAGAACCTTTTATAGGAAAGGACTTAAAGAATGGTATGCTAACTATGCTAGTTGATTAAGGAATGTATAAACAAAATAACCTCAGGGGCTGACATCTATAACATGGCCTCCAGATTGTATATGGTTACTGTGGGCTTCAGTTCAAGGTAGCTAGCTCTATTTGTATAAAATAATCCTGTCATAAAGAGCTTGTGTATACAGGAAGAGGATGGTAGTGTCCTTGATTATAACAGGAAAAGTTAGGAAGAGCAAAGACTTTTAGGAAAAAGATAAATTAGTTGTTTTGGACTAGAGTTTGAAATACTCATAGGACATCTGATCTGAGATGTCCAAAAGGCAGCTGGTGATATGGGACTGGAGCTCAGGAGAGTTATTAGAAAGATACAAACATATATATATGCTTGTATGTTTCTATATATGTGCATGAATATGCAAAGGAATATGTATGTGTATATGGGAATCATCTGCATAGATAATTGCACCCATAGGAACTAATGAAATTACCCAAATTAGAGAGAAGACAGCCCAGGACTGGGCCATGGAGGAAACGCACAGTTAGTATGACTTGGATGAAGATTCAGCAAAAAAGACTGAGGAGCTATCATCCAGGGAAGAGGAGAACCAGGAGAGAGTAAGACTGCAGAAGCCTTGAGAGAAGAGAATATCAAGGAGAAAAGGGTGATTTAAGAGGGGCAGAGATTATAAGGCATTGAGAAGAGAGATGAGGATCAAGAAAAGACCATTAGACTTGACATTTAAGAGATCACTGGTAACCCTGGAGGTTGCAATTAAGTCAAGAATCAAATCTAGTGCTTATAAAGGGCTACTAACTCTAGAGTCTAGAGGACCTGGGTTCAAACTTTACCCCTGACAATCCACTCCCTGAATGACTTAAGACCAATTACTCAAATGACATGTCTATTTCATCATCTATAAAATGCAAGGAATGGGCTACTTAGTACTCAGGATATGGATATACTCAGTAGTAGATATGGTTCTCCTAATGGGGCTGTGTACTTGTAGGGTGTTTTGTGTGTGTGTGTGTGTGTGTGTGTGTGTGTTTAAAGGGTATTCCAATACAATTTATTTCCTTTGTAATCCTATGTTTTATATTCTGCATGTAAAAAATTACTCTGAAAAAAACCACAATTTTTTTTGGGGGGGGGGGGGAGAACCCAAAACTATTTTTGGAAAAAAAAAGAAAAAAAAATTTACTACGAAAGGGGCTTCACCGGACTTTCATATTGGGGTCTATGACAAGAAAGGAATCTCTGGCTTTGATTATCTTTTCCAGTTCTCTCTCTCCCTCTCCCTCTCTCTCTCTCTCTATATATAATATGCCTATGAAATCCTTACATTTATGAAATCACAAGTCACAGCTTAGAAAATAAGCATTTATTAAGTGCCCATTATGTGAGTCACTGTTAAGCGCTAAGAATACAAAGAAATGCAAAAAGTAGCTCCTGATTGCAAAAAGTTCAGTTAATTTTTTTTTTTTTTTTTTTGAAATCCAACCTGCCACTTTAGAGTACTTACAAATCCCCATCAATAAGCTAACTCCTTGCTAGATAGTGCCTTTCAGCTGGTTTTCTTAAGTCTAAGATGGGCGGATACACGTAGCCAGAGCATGACCTTTCGCTGCGTTTCCGGCCGGACTTGTAACGAGTGAACACCCACCGGAAGCAGCCAGAAGGCAACATGGCCGCTACCCGGTGTCTTTGGTTACCGAGCCGGGCTTATCTCAGGTTGGCTCTGCTTCAGCCGTCCGGCCGCTGCCTCTGCCGTGCTTTTCACGAAAAGGCTGCTAGTTCTGAGTTTAAGAGCATCTACAGTCTAGACAAGCTTTATCCGAACTCCCGCGGCCGAGAGACTGCCTGGAAAGTCCCGGTAAGTGTGAAAATTGGGTGGAAAGAGGGAGTTGAGGGAGGGAAACGGAGGTGAGCGCAGGGTAACGTCAGGAAAGCCTGCACTTCATTGGCTAGGTATAGGGCTCAAGGGTTGAGTGATGGCGTCAGAGAGCGGTCGTTTCATTGGCTGGATATGGAGTTGCCATAGGGATGTCGGAAAACTGGTTCTTCATTGGCTAGGCTTGGAGATGCTGTGAGGCTTGTCACAGAGCTGGCGTTTCATTGGCTAGGCTCGAAGACGAGCTTCGGTCCCGGAACTGGCATTTCATTGCAGGGTCTGTGCGTCACGTGATTCCTTCTAGATGGGCAGTTTGTTGCTTTTATCAAAAGAAACCTAAGGTTGCTCAGCCCCAGGACCAGACCACATGGGCCTTTTCTGGGTTTTCGTGACTCCTTGGCAGCTTAGCTTAGCAGCTGGCAGAATTGTTGGCTTTCTGTGTTGAAGAGTAGTGTATAGGTAGGGCAGCTAAGTGCCTCGATAGCTAGAACGCTGTCCTTAGATTCAGGAGCACCTGAGTTCAAATTTTACCTCAGATTCTTACTCAGGTGTGTGACCCAAGGGCAAGTTAGACAGACAGACACCACAATGGCAGGCATATTCCTTTGACTTTTCTTAGATTTAAATGAAAAAAAAATTAGATAAAAACCACACAAAAGAGCCCAATATTGAATTGATGATTGTTATTCCAAGGATTCTAAAAAAACCCTGATATAGTGGAGATATTAACAGCTTCCTTTTCAGTTTGGAGGTTTTGCTATTTTAAAGAATCTTTACTTCTCCATTCTTTGATGCTTATATTAGAGTGCTGGATCGCACAGTGAAAAAGAATAGTAAATTCAGTACACTCATAAGATCTTAAAAAGATTGAGTTGAGACCACAAATCTGATGGTTTTGGGGGGCATTCTTAGAGAATAGCATATGTTTGCATGTTTCCAAAGCACTTACATCATCTCTGGAGTTAGCAAATGACTCGTCTTTTTCTGCAGCCCAAGCTAATAATTGTTTTTATATTAATAAATAAAGTTTTATTGGATTTCAAAATGTAAAAACGATCCCTAACTCTAGACTAGATTTCCACATTTCTTTTTCAAGTTATGGTTTGCCCACTCCCTTTCTTAAATCATTCAGGACAGTTGAGTGATTCAGCTGCCCCAGATTTGTTGAGCATTGTATGTGTTTTCTAAAATTGAGTATATATGTCTCTTTGTTGTAGGATAATGCAAAACAGTCCAGCACTGACATTCCTATAGGTAAGTCAGCTTTTGCCTCTTCATTGTCTTAGAAAACCAAATTATTCTTCCAAAGAGTTTCCTTCTTTATTATCTCATAAGTTGAGAGTTTTATTGAATATCAAATATAATAGGTTACCACTACTGCTTTATATATCTTCTTTATGTTATATTTCCAGAAGCTTCACAAAAGCCTTTCTTCTAGCTAGAAAACCCTATAACACTGACTATCCCTACAGCCTTTTTCAGCTCTTTTCCTTCTGAGTTGTTTGATCAAAAAGATTGCTTTTCAATGATTGTGGTATCAGAGTTGGAAGGGAACATAGTGACTCAGTTCTATTAAACAAACATTTATTGTTCTTTAACAATTTGTTACCATATAAAATATAGGTGCTGCAGTAAAGTGTCATGCCTATAGTCAGGAAAACTCATCTTCCTTAGTTTAAATGTAGCTTCAGATACTAGCCATGTGACCCTGGGCAAGTCACTTAACCCTGTTTGCCTCAGTTTCCTCATCTATAAAATGATCTGGAGAAGAAAATGCCAGACTACTCCTGTATCTTTGCCAAGAAGACCTCCAGTGGGTTTACAAAGAGTCAGAACTGAAATAGGTGAACAACAATAATATACTGTACTTAATTTGGGTTATAAATAAAAAAAAGTGAACAGTTATGGGCCTCAATTATCTTACATTGTCCCAAGAATACATGTACACATAAAAATAAATAGAAAGTAATTTGAAAAAGGAGAGAGCACTAACAACTTGGGGAAATTGATTTCTCTTACAAAGTGACACTTGACCTGAACCTTGGAGGAAGCTATTGCTCTGAGGAATAAAGGTGTATGCTAAAACCATGGAAGACAAAGGTGTGGAGAAAGGGGATGGAATAGGACAGTTTGTAGATTATGTGAAGTCTGAAGAACACAGGTGAAAGCCAAATTACGGAATTTTAAATGCCAAGCTGTGGAGTCTTTCTACTGCCACTAAGATAAAACCCAAAGTCTCCGATGATTACTAAGCTGGCAAGTGACATGATTTTAGGAATGTTATATTTGCCAGCTTGGGAAGGATTGAGACTGGAAATAGGGAGATCAATAGGAAGTTATTTTAGTGGCCCAGTGGAGAGGTATATAGGGTCTGAATTAGTGGGTATGTGAGAGAAGAGAAGGGGATGGATCTGAGAAAAGTTAAGGAAGTATAATTAACAAGACTTGGTAACTGATTGGATAGGGAAAGTAAGGGAGAAGGAAGAATTAAAGATAGCTCAAAGGTTGCAAGTCTGGGTGATTAGAAAGATAGAGGTGTCATCAACAGAAATAAAAATATCTGGAAGAAGAATGAAGCCTTTGATCTATTGAATCTGACCTGCCAAGATATATATGTCCCATGGCAATTGGTTTTGAGGATTTGGTTCTAATTTCTCATTTTTACAGCTGAGGATATGTAGGCTCAAAAAGGTTAGTTGATTTGCCCAGCCATACATAAGGATTTATGGTGGCAGAGTAAAGGCTCAACAAAGTTCATTGTTCCTTCTACTTCACCTTCACTTCAATGTAAAACAAGTAAGGTATAGTTTTTCATCATATTTCACCTTTTAAAACAGTCTTGATTTTTAAAAAATTAAAGAGATTGAGGCCAACAGATCTGGGAGCCCTGTATTTTTTTACGGGAGATCTGGATTTCAGTCTCATTTTCTCCAATGACTATAGATAGATAAGTCATTTATTCCTTATTTTCTTTAGTTTTCCTGTCTAAAATGAGCATAATAAAAATACCTGTCTCTCCTTTCCATACCAGAATTCTGAATATAAAGATATGAAGCTCATTGAACTAAAGATGCTTTATAAAAAAAGATAGGTGACAAAAATAATAAAAGGATTATATAAAGGGAACTAACACAAATATATAAGACTAAGCACCATTGTCTGGTGGATAAATGGTAAAAGAATATGAAATATACTTTTCTTTTCTACCCCCAAATAATAAAAATTTTCTTTAATTCATTTGGCCCACTCTCCACCTCCTTTAATTCGAGATCCCTAGTAGTATTAGCTTATATTTACGTAATGCTTTCAAAACATTCACATCATCTCATTTCATTTCTAAAATTAACCAGGGCACATGTTCAACTGTGTTGAACTACTATATGAAGCAAAAAAAAAAAAAAAATACATCTCTCAATAGTTAACTTCCCACATTAATCATGCTGAAAATATATGTGTCTTCATTTTAAATTCATTACCTTTCTGTTAGGAGGTAAATAGCATGTTTTTCATTTTTTTGTACTTGTTTCATCGATCAGAGTTATAAAATCTTTCAAAGTTATTTTTCTATATATTCTTGTTAACAATGTGTAAATTGTTCTCTGAGTTCTACTTACTTAACTCTGTATTAAATTGTATAATGTATAATTTTTAAAGTTTTTCCCATTGAGAAAGGCCACCTGCATCAAGAGAGAGAACTATGAGACTGAATGTGGATCAAAGCATAGTATTTTCATCTTTTTTGTTTGCTTTTTACTTTTTCATGGGTTTTTTTTCCTTTTGGTCTGATTTTTCTTGTACAACATGACAAATATGGAAATATGTATAAAATGATTGCACATATATAACCTCTATCAGATTGCTTGCTTCTTGGGAAGGAGGAGGTCAGGAAGGGAGAAAAAAATTGAACACAAAATCTTACAAAAACGAACGTTGTAACATTTTCATGTTCTCTATTGAGGTTTGCTTGCATTGTATTTCCTTTATCGGATTATTATTTCTTGTAGATACGATTTCTCCTGCACAAAAAATGATGTGTGGCAATAACTATACATATATTCGATTTCTTAAGTATTCTAACATAATTATCATGTAGTGGATATCCTGCCGTCTAGGGGAGGGGTGGGGAGTAGGGGGGAAAAATTTGTAACAGAAAGCTTTGTAAGGGTTAATGTTTAGGAATTACCCATACATATGTTTTGCAAGTAAAAAGTATTAATAAATAAAAAAAATGAATGTTGAAAACTATCTTTATATGTATTTGGAAAAATAAAATACTATTGAGGGGAAAAAGTTTTTCCCAGTTTCTTCTGATATTGTACATAATTTCTTATGGAACAATAATCTATTACATTCATTAGCCACAATTTGCCTAACTTTTCCTCAGAGGAAACTCCCTTAGTTTTCCATTTTTGACTAGCATAAAAATAACTGCTATAGTTTTATGTATACAGATCTTTTTTCCCCTCTTTCTTTGATGTCTGGGGTAGAGGTCTAGTGGGAAGTGGTATAGATGGATCAAACACAGTTCAATCACTTTCTGGAACATAATTCCAAATAGCTTTCCATATCTCTAACAAAAGTGTGCTAAATTGCCATAAACAAACTTTTAAAAGAAGAATGTAATCTCCTAACAATTCACATGCTCCAAATCCTAATAATAAGAGAAATGCCTAAGGCTTTTACCTCCCACCCAGGAAATTGGAAAAGATGATAAAAAATGGAGGCCATCAATGTTAGAAGGATTATGTAAAAACAGGTACACTAATGTACTGTTGGGCAGGTTCTAAATTGATCCAGCCAAACATTTTGGAGCTGTGCTGTGCAAGTGACTAAAATATCCTTACTTCTTTACCCAGAAATTGTCTAAGGCATACTCCAAAGAGATCAAAAATGAAAAGAATGGTCTTCTCCACATCCATCATCTGTAGGAGTCCTTTCTAGGTCATTCCAGCTACCAGTATCTGTGTTCTGGGGCAGTTTTCCATCTACTCCAACTGTTCTTTTATTTATCTGTTCATATACACTAGAAAGTAAGCTTTTTTAGATAAGCATTGTTTTTGCTCTTTCTTAGCTCATTTCTTACATGCTCATTTCTTAGCAAAGTGCCTTGTATGTGTTTGCAACTGATAAATGCTTGTTGATTATTTGCTGTTATTTTTTGTTATGAACAGTAGCTTGTTGGGTAGGAAAAGGGTGA
This sequence comes from Myrmecobius fasciatus, assembly GCA_023553655.1. Classification (NCBI taxonomy): domain Eukaryota; kingdom Metazoa; phylum Chordata; class Mammalia; order Dasyuromorphia; family Myrmecobiidae; genus Myrmecobius; species Myrmecobius fasciatus. The sequence continues at coordinate 199,030 of JAJPUD010000929.1, forward strand.
AGAGTATAATCAGAAATGAAGATGATGTTAAAATAACAATAAAAAATTAAAATAAAAAATAAATTGGTTAATAGATCTTTTTGACCCAGCGTAAAATATCTTTTTCTTCTGTCTTACAGATCGCCTGCAGATATCTTATTCCAAGAGTAGTGGTCCTGGAGGGCAGAATGTTAATAAAGGTACCTCGTTGCTTTCTTTTATATTAAAACTAAATGCTATTTTGTTTTCTTACTCATTTTCTTTCCTTTTTGATCTGATTTTTCTTGTGCAACAAGAGAACTGTATAAATATGTTTACATAATTTAACATATATTTTACCATGTATAACATATTGGATTGTTTACCATCTAGGGGAGGAGGTGGAGGAAAGGAGGGGAAAATCTGAAACACAAACCTGTGCAAGGGTCAATGTTGAAAAATTATCCATTTTGATGTTTTGAAAATAAAAAGCTTTAAAAAAACAAAACAAAACAATACAAAAAAAAACTACATGCTATTATTGCCTGGGGATGTATGCTGTAACATTCCAAGCAGAATAAAGGGATTTTCAGTAAGGACTTAACTATGGCCAGTTTATAGTAATCCTGTTCTTCATTCTGGCCTCTGGTCTGATCTTAGAGCTTTTACCTGTTGGTTGCCACAAATAAGTTTCAAGTATATGTATAAATTGGGGGGGCGCGCCCGAGAGAGAGAGAGAGAGAGAGAGAGAGAGAGAGAGAGAGAGAGAGAGCGCACAGTGTAAACCTACTGCTTGCCCATGAATGTATTTATAGCATTATTCACATATGCACTATTTTTCCCTGCTCTTTTCATGTATAGACAAGGAATTGATACAATCAATACAATTGATACAAATGAGAACTTTATTTTTCGATTAAAAATACTTCCCCATTCTTAATAGGTTAGTTAACCCTCTCTATCCAACTGATGACTTAGACTAACTTGGAGAAGAAAGTTTTCATACTGGAATCTTACCTATGCTACTATTTAGTTGTTGCCTTGTCAAAGCCATTTTATCCCTTTGGACTTCAGTTTTTTTCATAAATGAAAGGGTTGAACTAATGATTATTAAGATTCCTTCCAGCTCCAAATCCTGAGAACTTCACATTCCAGAATTTGAAACTTAAAAGGTTTAAATGTCATTATATTTGAAAAGTCACCAAGTAAGGATTACAATTTAATTTCCCAGAGCTGCAACTTTAAAACAATTTTATTATTATTTGCTTCCCATCAAGAAGTCTCAGTGAACTTACATTATATTTTCCCTCTCATTCACAGTAAATACCAAGGCTGAAGTCCGGTTCCATTTAGCAACAGCAGACTGGATTGAAGAGCCTGTTCAGCAAAAGATTGCTGTCTTGGTAACTAACTGCCTTTACATACTTCTGTAATCTTTAATTTTATTTAAACCTTCTTATGAAGAAATTTTGAATTTTCTTTTTTTTTTTTCTTACTCCAGTTTAAAAATAAGATCAGCAAATCAGGAGAGTTGATTATTACCTCTGATTCCAGCCGCTATCAGTTTCGAAATTTGGCAAATTGCCTCCAGAAAATTCGAGACATGATTGCCCAGGCCAGCCAAATTCCCAAAGAACCATCAAAAGAGGATGCTGTGCTTCGGAGGATCAGGTAACAGAAAGTTCCCTAGATTCTTTTAATCGGGTTTGGAAGTACCTTCTTTCTGACAGGGTTCAGATTCACAAGAATTTTCAGGATTTGTGACCAGATTGTGATATCATAAAGAAGATGAGGATTCTGAATGGGAAGGGAAGAACTTGCCCATGGATTTCACTGCTTCTCTTTGTGCTCTGCTCATTCTTACTTTGCTTATCATGTGGAAAGCTGTTGATAATAGGCATATTTTCTCACTTTTCATTTTCAGGGTAGAAAACATGAATCGTGAAAGGCTCAAACAGAAGAGAATCCATTCCACCATAAAGGCAACCAGGAAAGTAGATATGGACTGAACTCAGCTTCCAACTTTGTGAAGGAGATCTCTTCAGTGGTTCTCAAACTTGTCTTGCTCATGATATAGCATCATGGAACATGAACTTTTAAGTTAGAAAAACTACAGATTATAAATTCTATGCAATTCATAACATAACCTTGAGAGACTCCTGTCACGCCTTTTGAGAACTCTTGAGTCCAAGAAGTGCAATGGCAGTCATTCAGAAACACAAAGAAATGGTTCCTAGTATAATAAATGAAGGAAAAAATACATCTTTTTGAATTTAACAATAAAGGATTTCCAATGATTTGGTTGTTTGTGCATAATACTGAGATTGTGAGTCTGATCAACTCAGAGAATAGTGGTATCTTGACAGATACAGGAAAGTCCAGAGGAAGGGTCAGTTTGGGAGGAAAGAAAATGAGTTGGAGATACCTATGGGACATCCAGTTAGAAATATATGGTAGAGATATATGACTAGAACTCAGGGATGAGATCAGGCCTGAAAGTACAGATTTAGTTTGTATCTGCACAAAGATGATCATGATAGCCATGGGAGTTATCAAAACAGAACCTCAGGTTTCCACAAAGGCTGATATCAATGTCATTGTCAATGTAGGAGACAACAACTTTAGTTAAAAGTATGGTTAACAAACAAATTATAAAAGATTTAGTAAAGTTAAAAAGAAATGACAGCACTTAGTGTGGACTGTTTTTTTAAAAGAAGTTCAGCTGAGAATTTCAGTAGACATGGGATAGAAAATGCCAGCCATATCCAGAGAGAGAACTATGAAGATTGAATATATATATATCAAAGCATAGTGTTCTCACTTTTTTTGGGGGGGGTCATGTTTTTTCCCTTTTGTTCAGATTTTTCTTTGATTTTTTTATTAAAGCTTTTTATTTTCAAAACATGCATGGATAATTTTCAACATTCACCCTTGAAAAACCTTGTGTTCCAAATTTTTTCTCTCCCTTCCCCCCACTTCCCCTTGACAGCAAGTAATCCAATATATGTTAAACATGTGCAATTCTATACATATTTCCACAAATATTTAATTTTTCTTGTGCAGTATGATATTTCCACAAATATCATGCTGCACAAGAAAAATTAAATCAAGAAGGAAAAAAAATGTGAAAGATAACAAAAAGCAAACAGCAAAAAGAGTGAAAATACTATGTTGTGATCCACACTCAGTCCCCACAGGTTTTCTCTCTGGTTGCAGATGGCTTTCTCCTTCACAAGACCATAGAAACTGGCCTGAATCATCTCATTGTTGAAAAGAGTCACGTCCATCAGAATTGATCATGGTATAATCTTGCTGTTGCCATGTACAATGATCTCCTGGGTCTGCTCATTTCACTCAGCATCAATTCATGCAAGTCTCTCCAGGCCTCTCTGAAATCATCTTCTTGTTGCCTTGTATGATGATCTCCTGATTCTGCTCATTTCACCCTGCATCAGTTCATATAAGTCTCTCCAAGTTTCTCTGAAACCATCCTGCTGGTTGTTTCTTACAGAACAATAATATTCCATGACATTCCTATATCATAATTTATTCAGCCATTTTCCAATTGATGGGCATCCATTCAGTTTCCAGTTTGTAGCCACTACAAAAAGGGCTGCCACAAACATTTTTGCACATGTGAGTCCCTTTCCCTCCTTTAAGATCTCTTTGGGATATGAGCCCACTGCTGGGTCAAAGGGTATGTACAGTTTGATAACTTTTTGAGCATTGTTCCAAATTATTCTCCAGAATGGCTGGATCCGTTCACAATTCCATCAGCAATGTATTAGTGTCCCAGTTCCATAGACAGTCCAAATTATAGACAAACGGCTTTGAAATGTGGTCAACATTTCAAAGGACAAATGATGAAGCATGATACCCACCTTCTGACCGAAGGGTCATGGAGTACAGATTTTGAGATAGATGTAGAAAAATTTGTATGTATGTACACATACATATATAATAATTCCCATTGTACATGTGTGTGTATAAATGAATGATATGACTAATGGAAATTAGTTTTGCTTAACTATGCATATTTGGTACAAGGGTTTTGTTTTTCTTTTTTCAATATAGGTAAAAATAGAAAGAGAAAAATAGATTTTTGTTAATTAAAAAAAAATTAAGAAAAGAAAAACCACCCTGGCAGAATAGTTGGCTGAAACCAAGAAATGGTGATCATATAGGTATTTTTTTTGGTATGAGTTGGAAATACACTCATTTTTTCCTCTCTGTTTTAATGCCTTTAATAAGGATTAGCTGAACTGAACCAAACTTGGTATGTGAATTCCTTGGGATATTATTGTTCTGTAAAAAAATAAAAATAAACAGGAAGGATTCAAAGAAGTATGGGAAAAGTTACATAAATTGATGCAGAGTAAAGTAAAACAATCTATGTCATGACTATAGCAATATAAACAGAAGGAACAAAATACCCAAACCAAGCCTTGCATCATTGCAAGTCTTGGCTCTGAAGATGAGATTTCTTTCATTGGAGAGTTGAGGGACTGTAGGTATTATACTGTTGCACTTGCTTGATTAGTTATGGTTATTTTTGCTGAACTTGGAACTGCCTTTTTTTTTTTTTTCTCTTCCCTTCTTTGTTACAAGGGATGGCTGGAGATGGGGAAATAAAGATGGCATAAAAGCAAAAGATATTGATAAAATATTTTTAAAAGAAAGTAAAAAACAACAAAAGAAAATCACTTTGGTACCTATGTAAGGGATAAAGAAATGAGAGGCTTGAAGTAAGAAGATTATTAAGGAGGCTGTTACTTCAATAGTTGTGTGAGTGGAGAAAAGGAAACAGAGCCAGTTTCTTAAAAATATGGTTCAAGACCCCATATGGGATTTCATAACTGCACATGGAGATTGCAAAATTATTTTTTATCATCAGCAAATGTTTGGTTTATTTTATATACCTATATACTTGGCTTCATGTAAAAAATTTCTTGGTCGAAAAGGGGTTGGGAGTAGGAAAAGTAAGAAACTGATATACAGTATTCAGGGATTAACAGGTTAACAGTATGTAACAGGTTGGGAAATCATCCAGTTCAAAAGGGGTGAAGTGGAATAAGAGAAGATGGGTACGGAAGGAGATCCTACTACTATTTTCACAGGGCTATTTCCTTAACCTTCCCAGAAATTTACATCCCCCCTAAAACTGGTCTAAATTTTAATATGCAATCCTGTACTCCCTGTCAGCAATTTTGCCCTTTTCTCCTCATATGGGTATATTGCTGATCTGTCAGCATAAACACTTTTACTAGGCAATAAACAAGTCAACTTTATAGCACTAAGAAATTCTTTCTCACATAATGATTTGCAATGCCCCAGTAGTATTGGATAATACATTACATTGCAATTTATATAATTGAGCAATAATTTATATTGGGAAGTTCATTTTTTCTTATTTTAACATTTTAAAAGTTTTGTGTTATAAATTTTCTATCTCCCTCCCATGTATTGAGAAGGCAAGCAATATGATATTAATTATACACGTAAAATCATGCAAAATAAACTCCAAAAAGCAAGAAAAAATAAAGTAAAAAAAGTATCCTTCAATCTATGCTGGGTTCATCAATTCTTTCCTCAGAAGTGAACAGAATTTTTCATCATGGGTACTTTGAAATTGTCTTTCATCATTTTCTTGAAAAGAGTAACAAAGTATTTCACAATTGATTGCCATTACAATCACTGCTGTTTACTGTGTACCATGTTCTCTTGGTTCTACTTACTTCATTTTGCATCAGTTCATATAGGTCTTACCAGGATTTTCAGAAACTATCGAAGCAGTTAAATTTTTTTTAAGTAACTAGCAAGTATTGGGATTGATTTATAATCAGACTATAATACATATGACAATTATTCAAATAGCCATTTTTGCTACCTATTAAGTTCATGCAAAAGCTTTCTAAAAGTTTCTAGCTCTTTTTCTTATATTTCTGAGCTCCTAGTCCCATTTCTCTTTCATAAAGACAGGCTCACATCCTTTCATTACATTTTCCAAATTTTCCAAACATCCCTAATGAAAACTAAGAATTAGGAACATAAAAATGATGTCATTGTGAAATTTTACATTGAAAACTGTTTAAGACAGGCTTACATCAAGAAAATGTCTTAGTTCATCATTTGAATAATACACAGTCAACTTTATATGTTTCCTACTTTGATTACATTTCAAAAATTGCCAGATTTTATGGAATGCCCTTTATTCAAGCTATGCCCTTTGAGTTCTCATAGGAGACCCTGCCTACTCATTACTGACAAGGAAAAAAGATTGTTAGAAGAGCTGAATGGACTTAGTATCTAATCAACTCTCAATAAACTGCATATTATGACCATCCTCCCACTCTGGAGGAGGAAGGAACAGGGTTCAGATATTTTTTGTTTTCTGTATAGAGGGACATTGTTGAAGTAAGTTCTTATTCAGATGTGTATATATAAAATCCAACTAAGTTTTAATGATACATTATCTGAAATGTTAAAAAAAAAAAGTTTACCTCTGTTCAGAGAACCACTTTCCATAGAGATCTTTTTGATTTTTTTTTTTAAGCTTAAAATATATGAAGATTTTTTTTTGCTCCCATATAAGCTGTGTAGTGGACATTCCTCTTCACACTGAGACAGTAGGGGATGCTATTTTGATTTCATCAGATCCCTGAAACTATTTACAAAACCTAAATTATTAATTAACTGGGATATAATATTTAGACAAGTCATTTGCCAGAGAAGAAAGCACCATATTTCTCAAGCAAATGGTCCTAGGAAGGGATGCTTTAATGGTAGATTTCCAAGTTATACTGTGCCACCAGTTAGAGTTAGTATAAATCTTTAGGTTTTCAGTTATTGGAACTGTTGTCCTTAGGGGACTTAAGTCTGAAAGATACAATGGTTTCTGACACAATAACAAGGAATAAAATAGGTTTTTAATTAAAAAAGTAAAATCCCCAAAAGGGCATTTGTACATTGACATTTGTTCATATCTATTTGGTAATTTAAGGTTTACAAAGCACTTTAGGTATATTAATCCATCTGATCTTCACTATCACCTTGAAAACTAAGTGCTGTAAACCCCAACTTCTTAAATTTAAACTGGGGTCTCCTAACTGAATGTAGGGATTGCAAAATTATGATTTATTATCAGTAAATGTTTGATTTGTATACTTATTTTATGTACCTATATACCAAGGGTCATGTAAACATTTCTCCAGCAAAAAGGGGCTACCCCCTATATTACAGATAATGCAAATGAGAATGAGAAAAGTTAAAGGATCTCTTATATACCAGTCACTATGTGACTCTGGTTTCTCTATCTACCTTTCTCCAATTTATAGCCAGGTTTAGCAAAATTAAAGGAATGGTTTAGATAAAGAAGGAATCAACAAAATTTGAGCTAACCAGCAAAATAAGGGAGATGGGAGTGGGGGAGTGGGCAGGAAGGAAATATGCACCAGTTTAGAATGAACATTGAGGGAAATAGCTGGGGTGGGGGAGAAAGATTGGTGATGGTGGTAGGTGAATAAAATGGAATATTATGGCCCTATAAAAAATAAGAAAGGATGATTTCAGAGAATCCTGAAAATTTTAAACTGAAGCAGAGAGAAGACAGCTGGACCAAAGGAATGATTTGTACAAGAACAGCATTGTAAAGACAACTTGGATCCTTGCTATGACCATCGGTCCAATGGATCCATGGATCTAGAGGTCCAAGGATGAAGCACACAGGCCATCTCTTGCCAGAGAGCTCGGGCATTTACAAACAGAAATAGACACGTTGTTGAACAAGGATACTGTATAGATACTGTGTCCCGTGCTTGACTATCCTTAATTATTATTTTTTAATTGGAGTGGAAGAAGGGGTGGGATTAGTAACTGGGCAGTTTTGAAAGTAATATACAGAATTTATTATATATAAAATAGAAATTTCCTTAGATAAAGATTTTTTTTTTTTTTTTGGCGCGCAACTGTGTGTACAGAAGTGAAAATTTGGGGGAGAGGGATTTAAAATAAAAAATAAAAATAAATGTATGCACTCCATGGGACTTCTTTTTTATGTATAATCAGATTAGGAATGAGAGTGTTTAAAAGTTCAGAATGAATGAAACTAAATACATATGTGTATATGTATCTACCCAATGGGAAATTATTTCTTGGCAGCTAATCAGTTGAGGGGAAGAAATTGGAGTTGTAAAGTTCAAAATTTTTTAATTAAAAATTTAAAAATATAGGCTAGATGGAGAGGGCTTCTTTATGACTAATCAAAGTTCTTTGGGAGAGAGTGTGCTTAAAAACAGAATATTAAAAAAAATGTACTGCACCAATGTGGCCGATCAATTCTGGGGATGAGAAAGGATAATGTATACATACACTGGATGAGGGAAGTCTTCTTTAACCAGAGTTCTTTAGAATTGAGTGTTTACAAGTTCAAAAAGAAAAAAAAAATATTTTTTTAAATATATATATATGCACACGATGGAAATTTTTCTGGGTGGTTAATGGCGGAGGGAATCCAGACTAAAAAAAAAATAAAATAAAATTTAAAAATAGACAGGACCTGGGAGGAGGCTTTTTTTTTTTTATGGCTTTAATCGAGGTTCAGACCCCCCCCCCAAAAAAAGTAAAATGAGCGGACGCTCCACCCCAGATGGGACTCGAACCCACAATCCCTGGCTTAGGAGGCCAGTGCCTTATCCATTAGGCCACTGGGGCTTCCTGTAGTGAACAACAGATCACATGCCTCTTCATCGTCGCTGCGCGCGCCGGCTCCTTTCCACCTGGACTCGAGTGGGGGGATGGGTCCCAAAGGTCTAAGAACCCGAGTCGTAGCTCTCTAAGATTCAGAGACGCTAATCACAGAGCTGGAGACTTAAACAAGGTCCTCTCCCCTCAAACTCACGTCTTAATAACCACCAGGGAATAGCGTAAGCGCGGAAGTACTCTGGTGGAGGCCGTTTGGAGTCGAAGGACGATATTGCGCTCGCGCGAGCTCTTTGCTGCAGCCTCTAGCCGTTTGCAAGACACTGTCGTGGCAACTTCTGGTTTATTTCAAAACGTTGCATCCTTTTAAGTGCAAGCGAAGGATTATTTTCTCCCCCGCCCTCCGAAATTAAAACAATTCGACCACGAAGGGACTCGAACCCTCAATCTTCTGATCCGAAGTCAGACGCCTTATCCATTAGGCCACGCGGTCCCTACGGAAAAGTATCTTGAAAGAGATTAGTTATTCGGATTGAGGGGAGGAGGGTGATTTTTCTAAGGAAAGTCTTCGGATTTTTCCAGGATCTCTAGGGATGCTGTGAACCATAGGCACTGAGTTCGAGATGGGCTTGCATTTCAGATCCTCTTCACTCCATTTCCCTATACCCTGATGACGTTTCTGCTTCTCATCTGCCTTCCACGTTCAAACTGAAAGACCCTCCCTCCCACCGTCCCTTCCAGGATTGCAGAGAAAATAAGAGAAAAAGCCCGTGCAGTCCAAGTCTTTTCATCCTACCTGAATGAAACGACTATGAGCAGAGGTTGCATGGTGACCGCGTGGCCTAACGGATAAGGCGTCTGACTTCGGATCAGAAGATTGAGGGTTCGAGTCCCTTCGTGGTCGAGTATCATTTTAGCGAGGACTCAAACTAGGCAAATTTCCGCCTGCTGGTCTCCTTCCAGAATTCTGGATTGCAGATCTTCCCTCTTTCTTAGGGAACTCTTCCCAAAGCGGGGACCTGGTCTCTGGGTCTCTCCTTTGCGGCACACAAATATGCATCTTAACTGCGTGCAAGTGCGACGATGGCCTGGTGAAAAATTAAGCCGAGTGAATCTTCATCCTGAAAGTGGGTACCCATTGCAATGTGGGTAGCATCACTCAGCCATCTCCAGCCTCTGAGATAAAATTTGGGAGCCTGTACATGCAATTTGATGCTCTAGATCAAAGCCCGCAGACATACGTGCTTTGATGCTCCTAGATCAAAGCCCGCAGACGTACGTGCAATTTGATGATCTAGATCAAAGCCCGCAGACGCATCTCAGCTTTGGTACAACCATTCGAAAGGGGAGAGTCTGGATTCGAAAATACAAATGGTACGTTGCCATGGATACAAAGTGGCACTTGCAGACAGCAAGATGGTAGCTGAAGAGTGCAGAGCGCAGCTGCAAGTCTGATCCAGGAAAAGGTTGATACCTTATCGGGTCAACTCACTCTTGGTTTGGCAACATCACGTGATTCTTGTTTTCTCCTGTCCCAATGGCCTAATGGTTAAGGCGTTAGTCTCCTAAGCAAAGTCTCATAGGTTCGAGATTCCTAGTGGGGAAAATTTTTCTCCCGTTTTCCAATCGAAAATAAAATCCCCGAATGTCAATCTCTTGCTGTGTGTCCATTTCTCGAGGCTGACCCTAGATTTACTGGGTCCAGTTTTCTATCCAAAAGCAGATTTGCATTTCTTCCTTTTCAAACAAGCACTTAGTCTTTCCCTAGCATACACCACCTCTTACCGGTTGTTTCTTGTAGTGCAGGTGAGAGATTTCTGTACAAGATTTATCGCTTAGTGAGTCAAATGTTCAGTTCGTATTCCTGGATAGGCCTTGTACCCACATTGAGACTGGCATAAATTAGTGTCCTTGCAAGGGAACCATGTGGCGGTCTGGGGCATGCGCTCATGAAGCCACTCCGCCCTGATGGTTACGCCCAAATACCCCTCCTTAGGTATCCTTGGGAACCAGATTTGCTTTAGAACCTCAGTTTAGGAAGAATTGAACCTTTTTTGTACAATTGCCTAAGCTTCCGGAGCACAGTTTGGACACTGCCATAAGCATCTCTGCTCCTAACTTCCAGACACATTAGTGATGAACTCAAGCTACAGAATGTTTTGTTTAATCGTGCATATTTATTATGGGGTTGTTGTTGTTTTTCTAAATGGGGGTGGGTAGGAGAGGAAGGAAGGAAAGAAGGAAGGAAAGAAGAAAGGAAGGAAGGAAGGAAGAAAGGGAGGGAGGGAAAAGGGAAGGAGGGATGAAAGAAGGGAGGAGGGAGGGAGAAAATAAGAGAAGGAAAGAAAGGAGGGGAAATTAAAAAAAATAACGCACAGGAAACAGCAGTAAGATCAGAAGGAATCAAAGCAAGATAATTTGTTAATAATAATAGGTAATAATAGCTATCATCTATATATCACTTTAAGATCTTTAAGAATTGTAAAGTGCTTCTTCACAACAAACCAGGGAAGTGAGTTATTATTATCCCCATCTTACAAATGAAAAAAATGGGGCAGATGGAAGCTAAATGACTTGCCCAGAGTCATGTGTCTAAGTCATAATTTGAATTCAGGTCTTGAGTCTATGTCCAGTGCTCTAACCAGGACAGTTTCTTGAATTAATCCTCTTTTTCTGTTTTACTATGGGTATGGAAATGCCCAATTTATTTCATGTTATTAGGTTCATAAATTTTCTTTTAAAAATTATATATTCCTTGAGGACAGGGATTCATGGATTTTTCTTCCTTATAATTTTTTTAATCTCCAGTGTTTGGCACAGCGCTTTGCATGTGGTAGGCTCTTAATAAATGTTTATTGAATGGAATTCATTGAAAAACCTCTTTCTTATCCTTTTCTTGAAAGATTAACTCTCCCTACTATTTTATTTACCCCAAAATTTTCAAGTTGATGGTACTAAGCAGGGAGACAGACTGCACACTTCCTAATTGACAGCTTAAGCTAAGTGTCTCCCAGGAAGAAGTCTTCTGGGAGAGGGGAAGGATAGAAAAGGAGAAACCTCAGACCTTAGTAGCCAAAATTCTAGGAAGGAATGCCATCAGGACATTACTCATTGATGGAGAGGCAGACTCAGGCTGTAGTGGGAGAAATATGAAGTAGGACCCATCCAGAGATTCACCTACAATGTAGCTTTTTTGGTAGTTGATTGAAGGTCAGAGTCAATAGACTGGGTGCATGGTGGTCAGGGCTACATTCAAACTTGTGACCATCAGTAACCCCTCCACTGACTTCAATTACTTGATTTATATATTTCAATATAATTCTAGCCATGGCAAGTTCAAGGGCACTGTCAAGACTGAAAATGAAAAACTGGTAATCAATAGAAAAGCCATCACCATCTTCCAGGAGCAAGATACCACCAAAATTAAATGGGGAGATGCTGGAGCTGAGTATGTTGTAGAGTCTACTGGTGCCTTAATCACCTTGGAAAAGGCTGGGGCTCACTGGAAGGGTGGAGCTAAACGGGTCATTATCTCTATCCCTTCTGCTGATGTCCCAGTGTTCGTGATGGGAATGAACCAGGAGAAATAGGATAATTCCCTTAAGATTGTCAGCAATGTTTCCTGCACTAAGGACTAATGACTACAACCCATGCCATTAGTGCTACCCAGAAGATAGTGGATGGTCCCCTTGGTAAGCTGTGTAAATAAAAAAGCAAAGTGAAAGTAGCCCCCTCAGTACAAGCCCACTAATTGGGACCAAACTACAGGTAAGAATGGGCAGCCCCTCCTGCCCACATACCAGAGTAAAGAAAGACCATCCTTCTCCCTTCACTGGAATCAGTTCTTGCCACCTGGAGGGCTTCATTCTAAAGAATTGTTGAGGGGTGAGATACTCTAACAGCAATGGGGGTCCCCAGGCAAGTATTGTAGGTTTTGTGAAAGAATTCGCAGTCCCAGTCTGCAAACGAAGTTTGGCAAAAAATGGATTTATTTTCGCTGAAAAGTCTCAGTGGGCTAGTTCCTGGTTAGGAAATTAGCCAAGGTTGGGATACAGAGTCTTGATTTTATTTAGCCTTCTATGGCTTGGGGCTAGGGATCGATTGAGGAGCTAATTTTCAAATCAACAATTTCCCAGACTGAACTGATACCCAGATTAATTGGAGGGGGGAGTTTCCTGTAGGAACCAGGTAGTTTTCCCAGAGTTGGGAGGAGTTGAGAGTCAGGGTTTTTCTAATGCAGGACCAGCCTTCCAAAAAAACAGGGGGACACAGTTCTATAACATCAAGATCACCAGCCAGAAACCACCTTTCCTTCTACTAAGCATGGCACATTATCAGCTCTTGTGGCTCAGAAGCCAATAAAGGCACTATCCAAGGATGAGCCTTGCGTGGCCAGAAGCCCAATTCCCATGCTCCCTGATGGTTAACTAGGATAGGGCATGATTTGAGTGGGGAAAGAGGAACCAAGAGAAGGGCTTTATTTCATGTGAATAACTGAAAAACCAATGTTCCCCAAAAGTAAACAATAAAACATACTTCATTCCCCAAGGAATAGCTAGGATAGAACACTACATGCAAAGTCAGGTAAGGTTACTTACCACATATACTTTCTTGTGTTTGTCAGGAGGGAAGTTTCAATCCAGAGATCATATAGGGAGTGACTAATGTAAAGATAAAAACATCAATAAAACATTGTGGGGGGGGAGTTCATTTTATTCTATTTAGTATTGTATTTCTCCCCAATTAAATGTAAAAACAATTGTTTTGTTTTTAAAGGAAAAATGTCATTGGATTGAGTCTTTATTGAGCTTGAAGAAAGGAATTTCTATGAATATAAGGACTGTAAGAAATTTCAAATAAGATGTAATAGATTGAATTATTTGCTGTTTAGGAGAGGGGATTTGGGGTAAGGCAAGGAGAAAAATTTGGAACACAAGGTTTTGTAAGGGTGAATGTTGAAAACTATCTTTGCATACATTTTGAAAATAAAAAAGGTATTATTTAAAAACAAAAAAAAAAAGAAAAGAAGCTTTTAGGGATCAAAAAGAGAGTGGGTAGTATAGAAGAAGCAATAGTTCCTGGCATTGGGTTAAGCTAATTTTCCCCAGATTCTTACTACATACAATACAGGCTAGACCAATGTTTTCTTCTTCTTCTTCTTCTTCCTCCTCCTCCTCCTCCCACTTCCTCCTCCTCTTCCTCCTCCTTCTTTTTATTAAAGCTTTTTATTTTTCAAAACACATGCACGAACAAATCTTTAACATTAGCCCTTGCAAAACCCAATGTTTTCCTTAAAAGACTGAAATTGCCTTTGAGATTTAATTAATCCAGGGGACTAAGGTAACACATCTTTGATATGGTTTCATAGTCAATTAAGGGCATAAAGTGGACATCTCATGAGGAATTAGTATTTCCTCACACTTAGCAGATGTCTGCCTGATATTCAAGTTACCTTGATGATCAGAAATATAGGGAAATTAGATGGCACAATAGATAGATCATCAGGCCTGGGATCGGGAAGACCAGTGTTCAAATCAGACCTCAGACACTTACTAGCTGTGTGACCTTGGGCAAGTTACTTATCTATATTTGCCTCAGTTTCCTCATCTGTAAAATGAGCTAGAGAAGGAAATGGCAAACCATTGCAGTATCTTTGCCACAAAAAAAAAAAAAAAAAAAGGACAACAGATATGTTAATGTATGGAAATGAACAAATCCACATGGATCCAAAATAATGCTGTATCTCTACTGAATATCTTTTCCATGCTTTGGCTTAGTAAATCTTCTTTTGTTAATTGTCAGATGATCTACAAGTATTTCATTTTCTTCCAATCTCTAAGTTGAAATACCAGACTGGTCTGAGTTAAGACTGACCTTTAATAGGTAGTGAAGAAGTAGTAGAATTGTGTATGTAAGGAATAAAATATCTTTGAGGAGTGTGAGAAGTAATCTATGTTAAGTTGAATTGTTTTGGCTTTTAAGGTCATAGGTATGATCCAAGACTCAAAATCCATTGTTACGGAATTCTTTCCTCCTAGATACAGATCCGTGCCCCTCCACACCTACATAAGTTTACAAGGGCAGGAGAAAGAATAGCAGCAAATGCTTTGATTCTCTTGAGTTTGGGGGTAGAGGGAAGGTTTCTAGCTCTTCAAGCTTTGGCCATTTCTGACTTCTAGTTTCAAGAGAAAAGATGAACAACGATCCCACTTGCTGGTGAAGAAAATTCTGAGAAGAAATCGATATGAGAGGAGCTGGAGTTTTCATCATGTCCCTATCTCTGACTGGCTACATTGAACACTTTAGGGATTTTTCCCTTGGGTGAAATCAAGGGACCTCTCTGAGTTAAGCTGAGTTACTTCACTCCCAAAAAAGAAAGAGTAACTTCATTTTTTGACTTATATATATTCTCCTGTGTATAATTTTTTGTTTTCTATTGACTTGGATAAATGGATTTCTTTGCTAATTGTTATATGTGTTCATTGAGGAATTGTGATTTGGTGGGACCCTGACTCAGATTACATCAGAAATCTGAAGTGACTGTTATTTCCAAAGCTGCTTAGTCCAATTTATACCTGACCAGGAATATTCTATAACATCCCCAACAAATAATCCTCCATCCTATGCTTGAAGACCTTTAGCAAAGTGGAATTCACCATCTCCCATCCACTTTTAGATAGTTCTCACTGAATTTCTTTGCATTGTCTACACTATTCACATCATAGTACACTGGTAACAGACTTTCCAAACCCTGCCATTCCATTTGGAAGTTTTCTGATGGTCTGGGAGTGAACCCTGAGTTTGTAGAATGGGCAAATGAATTAGACCCAAATTGTCAAGGTGAGTTTTTAGATGAGCTGTACAAATAAAGATGTTATTATATGAGCCCATTATTATCTGAGTTAGACTCTATAGAGCAGAGTTCTTGCCCTGCAGAGAATCATGGGAAACATTATTGCCATCTTTTTAGTCTAAGAAAGACAGACTATGCTCTTTTTATTTGTACTTCTAATTATCTATCCCTCATGTTATTTCTCAATTTAGATCTTCTCTTTTTTAATCTTTTTTTTTTTTTTTGAGGCAATTAGGGTTAAGTGACTTGCCCAGGGTCACACAGCTAGGAAGTAGAACAAATTTGATCTCAGGTCCTCCTGACTTCAGGGCTGGTGCTCTATCCACTGCACCACCTAGTTGTCACTTCTTTTTAATTCTAAATAAACACTAGAAAATACACTTTTGTGGCTTGGATTATTTATTAACAATGGAGTTAGAAGGGAAAGAGGAAAGAGGGTGATTTTCCCAAAATGCAGATTTGATTCCCTACTCAATAAACTTGAGTGGTTCCCTATTGCCTCTGGAATAATATATAAGCATTTAAAGTCTTTCACTGGCTTTAATCTACCTCTCCAAACTTTTATACATTATTTCTCTTATTACACTCTGTGGTCCAACCAAATTGGCTTTCCTACTGGTTTCTCATATAGGATTCTCTATCTTTTATCTCTGTGTATTTACACTGATTGTATCCCATGCCTGGAATATACTGCTACCTCCTCTCTCTCAGAATCCCTTATTTCCTTTAAAACTCTACTTAAACAATACTTTTTACTTGCAGCCTTCCCTGATCCCCCACCTGCTAATTCCCTCCCAACAGCATCAATAACAAAATTGTATTTGTATTGTATGTTTTGCATATGTCTATTTAAGTACATGCTGTCTCCTCTAAAAGAATGTAAGCTTCTTGAGGGCAAGGACAGCTTCATTTTTATTTTTGTATCCCTAGGCTAGGGACACATAGGAAGTAAACGTGCTTATGGATTGATTAATTTTTTAAATTCCATCTTCTATGTAAAAGTTATGGGAAGAACAGGAGAAGAGCCAAATAATCAAGAGGTAGGAGACATGTTGGAACTAGTGAAGTATAATAAAGGTTGAATAAAACTTAGGAGAAAATTAGGAAAATTTTTGAAAAAAATCTCTGGGCTCTGATACTATTCTATGTAATACTTCCAGATATAAAGGTTATCAGGATAGGGGCAGCTAGGTGAAAGTGGATAGAGCTCCAGCTCTGAAGTCAGGAGAAACTGATCTGGGATACTTAACACTTCCTAGCTGTGAGACCCCAATTGCCTCAGTTTAAAAAAAAAATTCAAAGAAAAAAAAAGATCATCAGGATCAAGGGCAATTAAAGAGAATAAATTTATTAGCAAAAGTGGAATAGGGAGTAGAACTTGAAGAGGAAAATTCAAGAAAGAAAAGGAAAAGGTAGTAGGCAAGAAAAAGCACCATAAGTAAACAAAGGTAAGAAGCTAGGATAGATATTTGATAGACTGATTAAAACTGATAGAATGTATTAGTGGAAAGGGTAAATTGATAAAACAGGAGATTAGTGAAATGCTGAATGGGAGGCAGTTGTGATTATGGAATTCTTGTTGAAAGTAAGGAAAGGAAATTGAGTGGGTTTGTCAAGTTATTAATGTAGCTTGTATTCTGAGATGACTGTTCTTACTCCTACTGATTCAGATAAGTCAGTCAGATCAATCACTACATACTTTTAGAGGTGTAGGATTAACCCTGAGGTTCTGAAGGAGGAAAGAAATGAGTTTTTTTTAATGCTATATAGCTCATGATCCCCCACCAGTATGCTTCTACCATGATTATCAGGTAAGAATCATTTAGTCAGCCAAAGTTAGCTTTTAGAAAGGATTATTTAGGACAGCTAGGTGGCGAAGTGCATAGAGCACCAGCCATGAAGTCAGGAGGACCTGAGTTCAAATCTGGTCTCAGACACTTAATATTCCCTAGCTGTGTGACCCTGGGCAAGTCACTTAACCTCAATTGCCTCAGCAAAAAAAAAAAAAAAAAGAAGAAGAAGAAAGGATTATTTACTAAAGTGCTTCTAAAGTGGTAAGAACAGTTAGCATAAAACATTGATCCCCAAAGTTCATGACACTGTCCCACCAATACAGACTGCAGGGGAAAGTGGGCTCAAGTTTATAGAGCACATATGGTAAAGAGGTCATTTATAGCTCCGAGAAGTCCTTTTCACCCCTTTCTGAGTTGTTCTTAGGTACAGCATAGCTTCTTTGATGGGATCTTAGTAGGAAGATATTCCATCTATACCTGGCCCCAGTGTAAATGCTGCTAACAGATGGTTTAAGGATGACACTATGATGCTGATAAGACAATAGAAAGTCTTTCATACCTTCAAAATTCTTAAGGTCCTCTTCTAGTCAGGAGGGTAAAGGGAGGAGACTAAAGCTTTTATTTTCTGTTGTAATGTTCTTCTTCCCCTTAAGCATCATCGTTAGTAAAAAACCAACTCTCCCAGATAATTTAAATGGATGAAGACTATTTTTAAAGAGGATTTAAAAAAAAAAAAAGACTTGACAAATTTTTTTTTAGAGAAATGTGTAAAAGAGGGAAACAAAACTAAATAACAGGAAATGAATAAATGGCTATGGGATGGTCCTGTAAAAAGTGTCAAGTCTGAGTGCTACAGCTCAAAATAAACTGAATCTGGCAGAGAAAGCTAAAAACAGAAAAAAAACCAAAAACCTTTTAATTTATATTGGAAGAAAAAGGAAGATCAAAGTCCTTTGCTTGGGATGGATGAGATGTAATAACTCACAGAAAGTGGGGTTGTATATTTGTATATTCTTATTTTGTCCCTATTTTTTATGCCCAGAAGAATGACCTTGACACTGAAAATGACAGAGCAAAAATGGAGATCATCATGAGCATCCAGGTGACCTACATGAATTTATTCAACTGACCCAGAGCAAGACAACTATAGTCAAGAGCTTTGAATCCATGGCCTATAAAATTCAGTGCAAGGAACTGGGTGTGTTTAGCCTTGATGTGACAGCTGCTGCCAAATAGTTCAAGTATGTGGAAGAGAGATTAGGCAATCTGCTTGCAAATTAACCAGTTTAAACTTGCTTGATATTTCTGATTTGATTTAGGAATTTATTTTTCACCATCCCTCTGAACTCCTCTGGACTTCTCCATCATGCCCCAGAAATCTTTTCATCCTGGAAAATCCCTTCAGACCTGGAGTTCATGCCTTGGAAATACCCTCTGCCCCTGCAACTGGATTTAGAAGGTTCCTCCTAGATCCTCTAAGGAGGGTACTCAGGCCAACCTCCTCTTCATTTCTAATCAAGCTGAGAGATTTCAGGTTCTTGGTTTTTGAAACATTGCTCTGTCCTGGGTTACCCCCTTGAAAAATTTTTAAAACCATAGAGGAGCTAGAAGTAAGGATAGTAAGCTAAGAAATACTAAGAAGAGATTGGTAGTGCTTTTCCTTCCTTCCTTCCTTCCTTTCTCTCTTTCTTTCTTCCTTCCTTTCTTTCTTTCTTTCTTTTTCTCTTCCTTTCTGCCACTCTCTTTCTTCTCTGGAAGCAAGTGAGGTTAAGTGACTTATCCAGTATCACACAGCTAGTAATGTCTAAATTTGAATTCAGGTTCTCCTGATTCCAAGGCAGGTGCTACTTAACTGCCTCTGAGAAGTTGATGTTTCAAAGGAAGAAGACATTGTTTATTGAAAACTACTGACCCTGCCTGGACTAAAAGGGACAGGGTGTTTCTTTTGTAAAGATGATTAAGAAAGAGGGATAATCCATTATATCTGAATAAATGTAGCTAAATTAAGGGAGCCCATTAGCAAAACTATTCTTTAACATAGTTTCAGAAATGCTAGGTATTTGAGATATAACTAGAATTCTGAGATTTGGAGTTTAAATAAGTGTTTCCTCTCAATCCTGAGAGGCAGACTGATCTTTGAGCTAGGGGGCAGACTTGAGTCACATTCAGTAGTTTCGTAAAAAAGGGACATGTGGGTCAATGACAGATGAAACTCACTAAGCAGATGGCATATTGTGTCTTCCTGTGAGAAATCATAGGAAAACATTGGGCCTGGTGTCACTAGGTGAAATAAAGAAATTGGACAGAAGCCATTTTAAGAAGAGTTGAAGAGAGATTTCTACAAGCTTATTAGTCTCCCCAACTTCTCTTCCACCTTCTCTTTTAATAGGCATTTAAGATTTTCTTATTCTTTATTTAATGTTCTTCATCCTGATCTTTTGCTTCCAATAAAAATTCTTTCTCAGTTGAAATGACAACTTGAGTGAAGAAATTTTAAAATGAGAAGACTTGATCAGTTTCTCCTACCCATTTAAATTTCCTCTATTTGACAGCAAAACCTCTCCAAATCAGTGAATAGATAGTAAATCTGTATAAATAATCAGGAGAAAGGAAACCTACACACAAGCTAGACAACACTTATATTCGCAAAAACTGTTCATTAAAGAATAACCTAATCAGTTGGCTGAATGAGGGAGTACATTGCTATGAGCTTCCAAATCTACCTCCACACTGGGGCTCCTCAGACTGTGGTGATATGGCAGGATGATGTCCTATCTTTCTCTTTTGTATAAAAAAGGTTTCATATAGGAAACATGTGGGAGATGCTCTCATGTTTTCAGTAGTTCCAGGATAGTAATTAGTGGTGAACAAGATATTATCAACTACCTGTTTCCATGGCAGAAATGAAATGACATGACATCTTTGTTTGACATGAAAATACAAGAATGGGATATTCCCTCATTACTCAAAGATGACCAGCAAGGGTTATTAGTTTTATTTATGATACTAGGTGCTTTAGTTATGTCCAGACTCAGTTGGTTGTTATCCAAAAAGGTATTATTGTCCAACTCTTTGTGATCTTATTTGGAGTTTTCTTGGCAAAGATACTGGTTTGACATTTCCTTTTCCAGTTCATTTTACAGATGAGGAAACTGAGACAAACACGGTTAAATGAGTTGTCCAGAATCACATAACTAGTACATGTCTGAGGTCAGATTTTAACTTAAGTCTTCCTGACTCCAGCATTGGCATTCTATCCATCATGCAATCTAGCTGCCCCTAATAGGGTTATAAAGACCTTATTAACATAGTCATGCACTGATGTGTACCATTAGATAGACAAATAGATAGACAGATGGATAGTATTCATATAGCATTTTAAGATGCAAAAAGTGCTTTACATGTGCTGTCTCATTTAATCCTCTCAAACCCTGTGAAACAGGTGCTATTTTTTATACCAGTTATACAAGTCAGATCAACAAGCAGTTGTTAAGCATCCCCAACTAACCCTGTTTGTCTCAATTTCCTCATCTGTAAAATGAACTGGAAAAGGAAATGTCAAATCACTGTAGGTTCTTTACCAAAAAAAAACCCAAATAGAATCATGAAGAGTCAGATATAACTAAAATTAAAAAAAAAAGAAATGACTGAACATGTCAGGCACTGTACTAAGTGCTAGCCATAAAAAGAAAGGCAGGGGCAGCTAGGTGGCACAGTGGATAGAGTGCCAGCCCTGAACTCAGGAGGACCCAAGTTCAAATCTGGTCTCAGACAATTAACGTTCCCTAGCTGTGTGACCCTGGGCAAGTCACTTAACCCTAATTGCCTCAGGGGAAAAAAAAGGCAAAAGCAATTCTTGCCCTCAAAGAACGTAGTCTAATGGGAAAGACAACATGCAAATGATTATGTACAAACGAGATAGGTACAGAATAAACTGGAGATAACCAAAAGTGAGAAGCATTAGCAGAAGCTAGGAAAAATTTCTTGAAGGTGGGATTTTATTTGGGAACCTGAAGGAATTTATTCAAGAGACAGAGAGCTAGATAGAGAAAGACTTCCAAGAATGGATGATAACTGCTGAAAATACATGGAGGTAGGAAATGGAGTGTCATGTTAGAGGAAAAGTAAAGAGCCAGTTTCACTGAATTGTAGTATACTTATAGAGAAATAAGGTGTAAGATTGGAAAAGTAGGAGGAAGCAGGCTGTGAAGGAGTTTAAAAGCCAAACAGAAGAGTTTACATGGGATCCTGGAGGTAATAAGGAGCTACTGAAGTTTATTGAAGAGGGGGGAGACATAGTCAGACCTGCTCCTTAGTGTATCAGTTTGATAGTTGAATGAAAAATGACCTAGAGTAGGAAAAAAAAATTGAGGCAGATCAACTAGAAGACTTTTGTAATAATCCAAGTGTTAAATGAAGGTCTATGTGATGGTGGCAATATCAGGGAAGAGAAAAAGGTGTATAGAAGAGATATTGCAAAGGCAGAACCAACAGGACTTCAAAATTGATTAATATGGAGCGGGGAGGGGCAGGGAATAAAAGTGAGTAGTTGAGCATCAGATCTAAATCTGGGTGATGGTGACCTCAACTGTAATGTTAAATAAATATTATTAAATTATATAATATATAATTATACATATACAATATATATTTATGTATATATGTGTGTAAAATAAATATTTGTTTTTATTGGAAGAAATAAATTCTGTAATAGAGAAGTTGGAAAACAAGAGAGGGGTTTGTAGAAAAGATGATTATTTTGGACATGTTGAGTTAGAAATACCTCCGGAATATCTAGTTTGGAATGTCCAGTAAGTAATTGCAGATGTGAGACTGTCAGGAGAGAGTTTAGAAATGAATAGATGAGAATCTATTAATAGAGATAATTGCATCCAAGGGAGCTGATGAGATCATTAAGTGAGGAAGTATATAGAGAGGCCAAGGACAGAGCCTTGGGGTAGACCTACTTTTAGTAGGCATGACCTGGATGAAGCTCCAGCAAAGGAGACTAGGAAGGAATGCTCAGACATATAGGAGGAAAACCAGGAGAGAAGGGTTTTAAAAACTTGGAAAGAAAAGAGGATAAAGAACCATAAAGGGATCAACAATGTCAAAGGCTTCAGAGGTCAAGAAGGATGAGGATTGAGGAAAGCCTATTAGACTTAGGAATTAAGAAATCACTGGGGAACAGTTCTAGTTAAATGACAAGGTAAGAAACCAGACTTGCTAAGAATTCAGAGGAAAAGAAAGTGAGAGGAAAGGGTGTGGAGATACTAATTGTAGAAAGCCTTCTCAGGTTTAACCAAAGAAACTGATAGAAGTAGCATGTCTTACCCAGTTATACAGCTAGAATTCATTTTCCTCAGTCCATCATGCTATCCACTATCAGATATATTAATGCATCTATGCACAAAAATATATGTATATATTGTGTATGTATGCACAAACATATATACATGTGATGTGTGTATATTCTATATAAATGAATTCATTTGAATTCTTTAGAATGATGAAAGACAGAATCTGCAGCTACAAAATTCTAAGTAAACATAAAAAAAAGGGGTAAAAAGCTACTTAGATTAGACATCATAAAAAGCATCACAGAAGTTGGCCCTTCCACAAATCCCTAAATGTTCTGGTGATATTAGCCCATTGGCTGCTAAGGTTGAAAGAGAATATGCCACCAACTCTTGTATTCCCTAAATGTTGCTGATGGTCCTAAAAAAACTAGACCATCAATGAATAGACATATAGCAAATGGAGATACTGATGAGAGCGGGTACCAGCCAGCCACTAAGGTGTGCTTTCTCACCCAGAGGTCTTGTTGGAAAATTGAATACCCGAGTGGGATTGTAAGAGAAGAAAATGAGAGCAGATTTAGAAAGGAACCAAGCCATCAGAAGAATGAGCTGGTGAACTTCTAGGATGAGATTGATATGACACAGTGGACAAAGTCCAGAGAATTAGGAGTGGAGCCCGGAGAGAAAAGTTTTGGAGAAATCATAGGGTGAGAACTGAGATGACTTCCAATGCAATCCAGAGCAGGTTACTGATGTTCACCAGTTGATTAGGTGCTGGCACTGGGCACTAGCTGCATCAGATACCTATGGCAGATGCCAGTAAAACTTAGCAGGGATACCATTGCAGGTACTGGCAAGAGCAGCATGACTGTAGACTGAATGGGTATCAGCTTATGATCTGTGGATCATGGATACCAGTGTCAGGTAGTCTTGCTGGAGGGTTCACAAGCAGGTTGATTGTCAAGAATCTCAACCCTGACCCCATCTCCTCTACCAGCCCAATGTACCCCATTTATGAGAACCTGGACCTTGCCAGCCATCAGTATATGTTAATGGATCAAATTCTGACAAATACTCCCAATAAGCTGAACTGTCAGGCAGATGATTGGTATAAGACTCTTAAGGAACAGATGAGATGGCTAAGGCTTTAATTTACATATATTCCTGGGTAGTAGCCACAAGTCTGACCCAAATGTCTGGGATCTAGAGGGAAGAGGGCTGAATGAGTTTCTTTTGGAATCAAGACAGAGGAATTTTGCCAATCTCCATCCATCTGCAAAAATTATGAAGAACTTCAGTGTTTGTCAGAAATATCTTACCCTCCACTAAATTGATGCTCTTACAACAAAGGCAGAGGCTGGGGAATAGTTAGGTTCATTGCTTGGGCATGGAAGCTATGATGCTTTGTTGTGGTGGGTACCATGATTCCTCCTAATGAGGCAGCTGGGGCTCTTTCCCATAGTTCACAAGCTATCTCTGGCAAGTTTATCGTGTTGCACCCCTATTTCCAACCAAAAAGTTTGCCTTGCTAAGTAACATAATTATATCATTAACTACTAAACCTGGGTGTCCCATTTTCCAGAAGCCACAACTACAATTGAGCAATATCTCAGGAAGGAGCCCTCTCTCATGCATTAATTTCCTGCATTTGGTTTCCTGGGAGACTTAACCTGATAAGAACCAATTTCTTTTAGACATGAATGCAGTTGCTTTGCCCAAGAAATACACTGCCCTTGACATCACACCACGCTCAGCCCTCAGCCTTCCCACAAACCAGATCTTAAGATTCAGACATGGATTGAATTGGAGAAGTGGAACCTAGGATTCCTGGACCTTCGTGAAATGCTGAGGTTGTTGTAGTCCATTGCTGGTGATGAATGGCCATAAGGTCATTTAATACAAGTAAATTCTCCAAGAAGGTGGTTAGGTGGAACCTAATTAGGAGCAACATCTCCTAAGACGGTGAACACTGAAAATTATCTTTGCATGTATTTGGAAAAACAAATACTATAATTAAAAAATTAAAAGATCCCTGCTATGTAGGCTAATTTTTCCCTAAGAGAGGCAATGAGACTATCCCTGAGACTAAAATGGTCCAAGAGACAGTTTCAAACTATTGCTAAAACTTTTTGGTTTTAGCCCAGGGTGGATAAGACTCCCCATTACCCAAAAAGCAACACCTTTTGACAAGATGCCAGCACAGCATATAGTCAAGTGGAGCTATACCCAATTTAAATCAATGCTGTGACGACTGAGTATTCTTTCCATGTTATTGTTGAGTAAATATCCTCTCATTATATATTAGATGGCTTGCAATACTGTTTCATTTTAACCCCAAGCCTGAAGAGAGTGAGTAGCTTCAGTCAGGCCTGGACCAGAATGTAAGCCAAAAACTGAGCCCAAGTTTACATACATGTAGTGAGCCTCTTCCTAAAACCAATTTTTAAATTTCACCCACTAAAAAAAAAAAAAAGGCCAGTTATGTTATGGTGGAAAGTGGGTGAGGGCTGAAATGAGAAGATTTGTATTTTAATTTGTATCCCACCACTTAACTCTAAAATTCTCATGGCCCACCAGCCACTGTCCCTACCCTGGAAAAAAAATGAGCCTTTATTCAGTTTGATGATCTCTTCTCCAAGATCACTAATTTAGGAAGAGCCCCAGTCATGGTTCATCTAAATTACTGTTCTCACCATTCACTCCCCTTCTCCACTTTCCAGACCCTCTCTATGGGCTGTTTTCTCCATAAGAATCCAAGTTTCTTGAGTAAGAATGACCTTATTTACTTGGACTGGTATCCCTAAAGTTCAGTATAGTATCTAGCACAAAATAAGAGTTTAATAAAATTCTTTATCTACTTAACTTTCTGGATTACTTTATATAAGACATTTACCTTCTCTGGGTCTTAGTTTCCTCATTTGTAAAATAAAACTGGACTGGGGTGCCCTCCAAATTCCCTTCCAATTGTAAACCTCCAATCCTTTCTTTTATTCAGGATTCCTTGCAGTTTTTTTTTTGTTAAAAAAACAAAAACAAAAACAAACCATGGTAGACTTTCCCAGTGAAGAACAATGATTTCACAAATTTTTTTTTTTTATGGACCATAACAATTATGTAAAACAAGCTTCTTTCAGATCTTTTGCTATTTTCTAAGTTGCTCAGCACAGGGCAATGGTAGGAGTTTTGGAGGTGGAACCCAAAGACAGAGTTCTGGCCCTTTATTTACCATCTGTACTGCCTTGAGCATTCATTCTTTCTGTTTCAGGCTAGAATCTTTAGACTGTGGATTTTAAAGCTAGTGGGGACCTAGAAAGTTCAGAGGTCCTCCTCATTTTATAGATGTGAAAAACATGGCCAGATTACAGCACAATAGCTCTGTGGATCAGTGCCATGTACAACTGTGAGAGACAGCAGCAAAAGTGCCAGGTATCTATCCAGATACAGCCCCTTTTTCTCAGAGCACAACCGCCACCCCTTTTTTTCCTGTGCATGTCACTGCACTGATGTGGGACCTTTAGTCACCTCCAATCTACTCTGTCAGAAAAGAAGCGGATGTTAAGACTGTACAACTGCTTTATTCTGGATTCAGAAGCATGTGAGAAGAGGGCTACAGCTTCTTCCTTAGAGGCTCAATTTTAGAGGTTCTCTATTGGCTGGTGGGGCCAATAAGGATACGTCTTCTTGTCCAGTCTGGTTTGAGGGAAGGCTTGGTTCATATCCTCAACGGTCATCTGTTCAAAAGGAATTATACTCTTGATCTTGTCCATCTAGAAAAAGAGAAAACACAAGTAAGAAATAGTATACCAGTGAGCAAGAACAATTAAAGGCCAGTGAATTCTTTTAGACAAAAGGAATTACAGAAGGAAGATGGAAACAGGGTTAACAAGAGCAATGTGAATATCTACCTCTTTCTGAAGTTCTGCAATCCTAGCATTTGAAGCTTTCACAAGATCAGCACCAAATTTTGCCTTTAAGAGATAAATAAATCATTTAAAAAACCAGATAATGTCCAACAATGCCCTGAACCCAAAAGTTTCTAGCTTTCTTGTACTAGGCTTTTAGTGCTAAAGCAGACACAACTTTTCTATAAATTAGGGACAGTATTTTCATTATGCTTTTTGCAAGGAAAAATTTTTTTTTAAACTCAAAGCACTAGTATGACAAATGTGGCAATATGTTTAGAAGAATTGTACATATCTAACCTATACTGGATTACTTGCTATCTAGGGGAGGGAGTGGGGGGAAAGGAGGGAGAAAAATTTGGAACTCAAGGTTTTGCAAGGGTGAATATTTAAAGCTATCTTTGCATGTGTTTTGAAAATAAAAAGCTATTATTAAAAACTAAAAAACAAAAACTCAAAGCACTATAGAAATGTGAATTATTACTGTCTATAAAATTATGAGCCCAAATAATTTTAATTATTCAAAAGTTGAGCTAAATGATACTTCAGTCTTTAAATAGGAAAACTCCTCCAGAAATAGCAAATAAAAATATAAACAGACTTTTCAAATGTCTGAATTTTAAGACTCCAACACTATTGCAAAAACAAGCAACTTAGAAGAATGGGTGGCATTTCAGTCAGAGATCCACTCAGCTCTAGCTAAGATTTAACTTGGGTAACTACCTCAGTCCAGACACTCAGATACCACACATTTACCAAATTTAGGGCAATTCCACAAAATTGAGTAATTTTAAAACACTTACATCTTCCTGTTCTTCAGCATCCACTAGGGCAGTATATTTATCTTCTGGCACAGGAATCTTCAGCTCATTGTACTGAAAACACAAGGATAGAGTAAGTGACAGTGACAGCCAGTACAAATGGTAACCCAGAAAAGGGTTCACAGCAGTCAGTTCATATCCTATCTCTCTGCTCCCTTTTGTGACTAAACTTGAAAAGACCATTTATAGTTAGGGCTTCAACTTCCTTTCTTTCTCTCTTAAGGGTCTGCAAACTGGTTTCTGATTTTAGGATTAAATTGAAGCTCTTTTCAAAGCTACCAATACCAAATCTCTTAATTACCAAGTCTAAAGCCTGATCCTTCTTAATCTTTTTATAGCCTTTGATACTGAGAAGAGGGTCAATGACACTCTTCTATGTTTTCAAAAGACTGAACCTTCATGAACTTTCCTGGTTTTCTAAACTCTTTCCTGATCTCTAGTCTCAAATTTCCAACTTCTTATACTCAATAAACTCCAGTGGCTCCCTATTACATCCAGGATTCATTGTAAAATCCAGTTTGGCTTTTAAATCCCTTCATCTCTTGGTCCCCTACCTTTACACTCTTTTTAAACCTTACTCCCTTCTGAAGTCTTCTCACTAACAATGGCTTCCTTGCTGTTCCTCTAACTAGACACTCCAATTCCATGTATTTTTACCATCTGTTCCCCACGCCTCCCTCTTCATCTGTTTCCTGGCTAACTTGATTTTCTTCCAGATGGCTAAAATGTTGCCTTCTACAAACAACTTTTCCTGGTCTCCCTTAATGGGAGTACCTTCTTGCTAGGATTTTCAATCCTGAACATATCTTGTGCATAGTTGTATTCATGCTATCTCCCTAATTAGAAAGTGAGTTTTTGCCTTCTTTTCTATCTTCAGCACTTTGCACAGTGCCTGGCACTGAAGGTACTATGCTCACTGACTCGATAGCTGTCACTTCAGCCTCTGAGTCTTTTCTTCTTCAAGCTAAATATTTTCAGTTACTTCAACCAACGATTGTTTGAGTTTCCCAACAACTAAGTTAGTAGTCTGTACAAAGAGAAACAAGCAACGTGGTCTTTTCTGCTTCTAAGTGACAGTAATGTAAATAAAAAGGTACATCACAAACCATTTTTTAAAGGCACAAGAAAGCCAAGACAGAAACCTCAAATAGTTACCTATCTGCTCCTATTTTAAATAGTTTTGATTATAAAGTAATATTGGCTCTACACATCTTCAGTGAATTTTCCTCTAGGTTACTGAAACCATCAATAACCTCTACTCACTGTCACACCTTAAAAAACTAATTTTCCAAGTTGTTATTAGTTTTCCTGTTTCCTCACTCAAATTAATATGAAGAAGTGTCAATGCAGTTTTAATAGAGACCTTACCTTCTTCTCAAACTCATCCACAAGGCCTGGCTTGGCTATATTCTCCTTGTAATAAGCCCAGTTGATCATTTGCGGCTTCTCAGGCAGGGTAGCCAATCTGCCCAGAAAGAAGAGTTAGGATTGATTGCAACTAAAGAAAATTTATGTTTCCTGTCCTCTTCCATAAGTCAACCTAAAAATACAACACCTGGTCCTATCACAGAGATTATAGAACTATGAACACTTCAATTCTGATGATGCATAAACTCTTTAGCTTTCTCTCAGGAAGGAAGGGAAATGGCACTTTTATATGATTCCATTACTCTTTTTGGAGTCAGACCCCATTAAGCTCCCTTCTCTTCTACTTACCTGGTAGTAAGATATTCACTATGGGATTTCAAAGCATTAGCAATGGCTTTCTGGTTTTTAGGTATGATTTCCCCAAACGCTGCCCAATCAATAGCTTTCATTGCTAGCTTTCGTCCAGCCATCTTGGAACTGTGGGAAATTTTTTTAAAAAACAGGTTAGAAAAGAAACAAAAGAGTACATGATGAATGATATAATATTTTTGGGATGGGGACTGTCTTTTTGTTTTTATTCCCAACTCTTAGCATAAAGCACATGGCATGTATTTAATAAATGCTTTATCTAATAATTCTAAGTAGAAAGAAGGCTATTCAAACTTTTGGGAAACAGCATCTGGAACTATGCTGTCTAATATATACTCATTTGATATTTAATAATAGTTTCCAGTTGTAAATTCATGATTCTGTAAAAAGGGCTTATTCAACCAGACCAAGAGAAAAATAAGATTAAACCTTATTAGGAAGAACTGAAGTCAAATAAAAGGAAAAGCCTCCTGAGGGAGAAGGTGACAAGTACTGCGGTTTGTTAAAAAGGAACGTGGTACAAGTTTCTTCCAAAAAAAAAAAAAAAAGAAGAAAAAAACCCACGATGGACATTCCAACCTCTTTTGTCTTTCATTTACTTGAATGGGTTCAAGGGAAGCCTGCTGGGAGTAAGGGACATCTACATAAAATTTTTTTTTAAATTCAGGAAAGCAGAAGTTAGGAGAGTGATTGCATAAGGAAAAGCATCTCAATTTTCAAATATCCTTGGTCCATAGGCACGTCACAATCTTAGAGCTACAAAATTTAAGAAATGCTAGATTGGAAAGAATTTGGGGGGTAAAAGCAGGCACTAGTCCAAGGTCACATATCAAGTCAAGCCTAACCTCTGCTCTTTAAGGTTTCATTGACCCCAGTCCCCGGTTCCCGGCTGACAGGTGAAGCCCGGGAAAGTGCACTGGCCTCCCTCAAACTATACGGCAGAGACTCCGGTGCACATAATAGGGGGACGGGCGGGGGGCTATTGGGAAAGCCGAGAAGGAAGACTGCAAATGCCAAAGCGAGCGGGTGCGAGGAGTAAAGAAGAAAAAGACTACCCCAACTCACCTTCAGCGACCGCGGCGGCGTACAGCTAGGGACAGAAAGCAGCCGGAAAAGCGTCACCGGAAATCGCCTTCCAACCAATCCCTTTACGGAAGAGGCTTGCCTTCCGTCTGCCGAGACCAATGGAATAGCGAAAGGGTCCCATAGACCCCGCCCCCCTGAGAATGGGGGAGTTCCCGGCTTCGGCTGGGGTGCGGCCCCCTCTTTCTTCTGCCGTTGGGCCGGTCCGGCTCTCCCCGCCTCAGAATGGGAATGGGCCGGCCCGGGTATGCGCGGGCAGGAGGGGTCCAAGATGGCTGAAGTGGACTCGACGGTGGGAGGGGGTAGCCTCGGGGACTGTCGCGGCCCGGCCAGTGCCAGCCCCCGCAGCTCCTCCTCCGCTGCCGCCGCCGCCGCCGCCGCCGCCTCTACGGCTTCCTCCCGCGGCCACGGCCGCCTAGCTGCCGCCGCCACGGCCTCAGCTCTGTCATCAGCGCCGCAACCTCCATCTCAGCCCGGGCCGGGGCCGCCCGAGCGGGCGGGGGGCGCAGGGCGCTGGGTCCGACTCAATGTGGGTGGCACGTACTTCGTGACCACCCGGCAGACGTTGGGCCGGGAGCCCAAGTCTTTCCTGTGCCGCCTCTGCTGCCAGGAGGACCCAGAGCTGGACTCCGACAAGGTGAGCCCCGGCCGAGCCCCTGACCCCTTCCTCCACGATTCTCCGGTCACGCCCTCCTCCCCCACACCTCCTTTCAGCTGCCCATCCTCAGGATTCCCTTGCCATTTTTTTCCTTCCCGTGGTCCTCCCACAACCGCCCCTCTCCTGCACCCTACGGCCTGTCTCCAGCCCTTCAGTGCTCGGACAACCCCGTTACACATTCCCTTCCCTCGCCAACCTCAACCCCTTTCGTTCCCCCTGCTTCTCCCCTGCACTCCTGGGGAGTGAGCCTCTCCCCCTACTCAACCCTTTCCTCCTCCCCTTTGCTAATGTCCCCAACCCGCTTCTTACATGTCCGAAGCACTAAACCCTCTCCATTCAGTCTGTCCGGAAGCATCTAAGTGATCCCTTAGCGCTATGTGTTAAACATTGGGTATACAGGGAAAGGTCAAACAAAACAACCCCTGCCTCTGGGAGTTCCCAATCTAATGGGGGAGAAACTACGTGCGCAAACCAGTTGTTTATGAGGATAAATCGGAAATCATCAGAGGGAGGGCACCAGGCTTTTGAAAGGGCTAGGGGAAGGCTTCTTGTAGAAGGTGGGATTTTAGCTTTAGATAACCGATAGGGAGAACATTCTGGGCATGGGGCATTCAGGGCCAGAGAAAACTCCTGGAGCTGAAACTGTCTTGTTTATGGAACAGCCGGGATGCCAGTGCCATTGGATCAAAGTCTGTGTGGTGGAGAATAAGGGTTGAGAATTCTGGAGGGGTAACGGGGACAACATCTTGTATTTGATCTTAGAGGTTTTGGGCGGCCCTGGAGTTCATTGAGGAGGGAGACGATAGAAGATCACCTTAGTGGCTGAGTAGAGGATGAATTGGGGTGGAGAGTTTGGGGGCTGGCAGACCCACCAGCATACATTTGCAATAAATCAAATAGGAGGTGCTAAGGGTCTGCCCTTGGGTGCTGGCAGTGTCAGGAGAGAAGGGGGCATATATACCAGAACAGAAGTGAACTTGACAGACATTTGCAACAGATTAGACATGGGGTTGAGAGAGAGAAGTGGAGGATAACACAGAGGTTACTAATAGGGAAGTTTGGAATTGGAGAAGGGTTTTAGAGGAAAGATAAGCTCCTTCCCTGTGGCTTAGACTGCCTTCTCAGCTCTTTCTCCTCTCCCCTTTCCTCCAGGTTCCCGCCTCAGCCGGCTCTCTTCCCTACAGCTCTGGCTCCCTTTCCCAGCCACTTCCCTGTCCCCTCAGAGATAGTGCCTATAATGCACACATGCACTTATCCCAGGATGCTGCTGCACCAGACATTCCCCATATTACATGAACACAGGTATATTTGGCTGGCTACCAGGCACCCTTTTCTGGATGGGGAATCAAAACCTGAGTTAGAAATCTAGGCCTGCTATTTGCTTTGAGGAAAGGCAGAATCTCTCTGCGTCATAGTGCTCTTATTTAGTATAAAAAAAAAAAGGGGGGGGTTAGAATAAATAATCTCTAAAAGCCATTCAAGTTTTAAACCCTAGGATCCTGAATCCTTACTTGTAATCTGTTTCTTTGATTACAACGAGTATAATCTACTCGGAATTACCTCTTTCTTGAAAGAGGTTCACAGTAAATTGTTTCTTTCTCCCATTCCTTTCAGAAAACTTTTCTCCTCAGTGCACAGCTGCCATCCCATCCTTAGCACTTAGAAACTAGTTTTCTTCTGATTCTTTCCTGGATCCCCTTCCCTCAAATGGACTTTACCTTTCTCCATCCCTTCATATTGATCTTTCATTTTTGCTCTCTTCTTAGCAGTCTCCCTGTTACCTTTTTTTTTTTTCTTTTTTCTTTTGTTTTATTGTTTGCTTTCTTTCTGCCTATAAACCTGCCTATGTCTTCTATCTCTGTGTTAAATTCCTCTAAAAACTGCCTATACTCCTCATTTAAGTTTCCACCCCTTCCCCTCTCTTAAACCTTTTATACTGTGACTTCTGACCCCATTATTCAACTGCTCTCTCCAGAGTTATATCTCTTTCTTAACTATCAAACCCAAATTTTTAGTTCATAAACTTGTACTCTGCATAGTCATCTCTTTGGGGTTCTGTTCTCTTTGTTCTTTAGCTTATCTAACTACATCTCAGTCTCTTTTGCTTCATTTTCCCTCCTCTCTCTTCCTTTCTTTCACACACACACAAGTATATATACCCTATACCCAAACCAATTGTTCCAAAGTTCTGTCCAAGGCCATGTTTTCTATTCTTTTTCACATACTAATCTCCTAGTCTCCTTAGTTCCTATAGGTTCAATTATCTCCATGTAGATGGTTCTCAGAAAGATACATATATATGCATATGTGTATGTATATATGCATATATACATATGTGTGTGTACACAGGTATGTATGATAGTTGTTTAATATATATATATATGTCAGTATTAATAATGCTGTACATCTCATCCCTTTTGCCCACATAGTAAATTTAGAGCTGAAATTGGAAAGGCTCTTAACAAACAAGATGGTGCTTTCCCAATCTCAGATCTAATCTTGGTATCAGGTTTAGTGATCTATGTCTGTATCAGAATCATGAATGGTACAGCTAGAGGGGACCTGAAAGAAATCTAATTTAATCCCTTCATTTTATAGAAGAAGAAATTGAACCATAATAAGTTGAAGTCATTTATTCAGGGTTACATAGCAAGTTAGTAGCAAAGTTAAAATTAGGATTTAGGTATTGTGATTCCCAATAAAGTTATTTTCATTAAATCTAAATATAATCCTAGGTTGATATATTAAGATTGAAAAAAGAAAAGAATAGAGAAGAATACCATCCTTCCTAAGTTATGAAGCAGAAGTTTAGATATTCATTTTAGGACTTAATGGTCAGGTAATATATGAAGAATGGAAAGTGGGAGCAAGGTTGGGATCTCTGGCTAGGAGGATTGATGATTGACAGCAAGTGTTTATGTACTTCCCTGATTCCAGTTCACTTTCACCAACAGGGTACAGTTATAAGTGTAAACTGAAGTCTCCAGGGAATATTAATGTCATTGAAAGGAGATTATTCCCCAAATGAATGTAAAGTGGGAACAGGATAGGGATGTGGAATCACAGAATACTGATTTTCATCTCTCTTTGAGTGTACTCTTTGAAGTGTAATTTAGTTTCTTTTATGGTTTAATTTCCCTATTTGAAAATTCTTTCCAGCTAGATTATGAGTGTAATAGACCGTTATGTTTTAAGTTCTGGTATACTCTCTAACATCCAGCATGATTCTTTGCTGGAATTAGGCCCTCAATAAATAGTTGCTTTGATCTTATTTTCTTACCTGAATGATAACATCCAATACTTCTGAAATGAACTAATGATAATACTTTTTTTTAAAAAGAAGCTATTTGGGGAAGATTCCAAAGTATTTCTTTTTTCAAGCAGTTCTTTTTATTCAACTTAAATTTCCCTCATTGCAATATAAGTCAATTTTTTGTTCTTTTTTTACATGAAGTAGAGTAGACTTGGAATATTTAGCCAAACCCTTGATTCTTCCAACTTTTCTCAGGGCATGTGGCTAGATTTTGTGAGATTGTTATTGGCATGCAAACATTTACTAGTATTGTCCTTGAGCTTAAAAAAATTTAAAAACCTAGGTAAGGGTTTTCTTAGAATCAGGAAGATGACTCAGAAATATTGAAAAAATTTAAATGTGTCCATCCAAAGACAGATCCTATGGTATTAAGCTTTTCTTTCCATGCTTTCTTCTAACATATCTTTTAGAAGAATCTTTAACATAAGACATTCTTACCCAGAATGTAAGCACATAAATGAAATATGTATTATTTGGAACTTTTATTATATAATTCAAAAGCTGTTACACTATAGGATATAAATACACTGACAGTTTTCTAATACCATAGTATTATAATCTGTCCCTGGGGACGAAAAACAAAAACAAAAAACCAAAACTGTGCAGTTGCCAAAGACTTAGGAGTTAAATTTGTTGTCTGATCCTTATTATGCTATGTGAATTTTTAAAATATCCTCATTATTTTGGACCTTAGTTTTTCCTCATCAGTAAGATGAACCCATTCAGCTTTAACAGTCAGTGACTTTGGAATCTTATTGAAATTTTTCTAACTAGTCAGATGGATGGGTTTTGTGCATTGGCAGGAAGTTGAAATCCTTCCTTAGCTCACTTTAAAAGCTCTTGAGATACTATTCTTATACTTGACTGACAGGATGAGACAGGAGCCTATCTGATTGACAGAGATCCAAC
Organism: Myrmecobius fasciatus; assembly: GCA_023553655.1. NCBI lineage: Eukaryota > Metazoa > Chordata > Mammalia > Dasyuromorphia > Myrmecobiidae > Myrmecobius > Myrmecobius fasciatus. Next base: position 234,054 of record JAJPUD010000929.1, read on the forward strand.
CTACTTTGGTCCTATCCTAAACTACCTCCGACATGGGAAACTCATCATTAATAAGGAATTGGCAGAAGAAGGTAAGAAACCACTGCTAGAAAGGTAAGAACAGGCATTTTTCAGTCTGAGTTTTGTTATAATAGAATTTTACATTAATAGTTTAATATGACACTTTATGGTTTGCAAAATGCTTTATATTATCTTACTTGATCAACTTTAAATACCCTGTGAATTATAGGTTGACTCAACGTATCTACTTCATGCTTTTATTGAGATAAATGTTCACTAAGTTTATGAGAAAGCAAGCAGGAAGTTGCTATTTATCAGATCTTATCTAGGGGAGCATTTCTGTGTTCAATCTTTCTCTTTAGTGGTAAAGAAAATACCTGATTCATGTTTGCATATGGGTTTAAAAGGTTGCCCTAGTTGCCATCATTTTTTTAATAGTCCTTTCTAAATATGATCATATCCCCCCAAAAGTTCATCTGATAGCAGTAAGCATGAAAACTCACACTAAGCAATATTTTCCATTTTTTACTTTAATGTGCCACTAAGTTTGTATTAAAAGAAAATCTTGGACAACTTTTTTTTTTTTTTTTTAAGATTCTATTTTCTATGGGAATCTTGCAGTGTTTCATGACCAGTGTATTTTATTCTGAAAGTTCATTCCTTATTGCTGTATAGTTTTTAATTTGTAGTGAAGACAAGATTCTTTAGCTAATCACTTTTCTAAAATAATTAGCTCTCTTTCACTGAGAACATCTAGTAGAAGATAAGAGACTGCCCTTCAATCCAACAGAGTCCAAATTTTTGGGCATTGTTATGGGATGGAATTCTGGAAAATGTGTTCTCTATCTATCTGTTTCTGGCAAGATCAGGATTTGTCCAGGATGAGGGTAACTAATAATAGTCAGCACAAAGCACTTTTAAAGTTTGCAAAGTATTTTATAAATATCTCATTCTGTCCTCAAACCAACCAGCCATGGGATATAAGTGATATGATTTTCTCCATTTTATAGATGAAGAAACTGAGGCAAACAAGTTAAGCCACTTGCCTGATTACACAACTAATAAGTGTCTGAAGCTGGGTTTGAACTCACATCTTCCTGACTCTGAGTTCAGCACTCTTACTACCTAACTGCCTCTAGAAACCTCAGAAGCTTGACTATATCTTCCATCTTAAATAAAGACACTACTTAGTGATGGATTATAGCTTTAGAACTATAAGTCCTAAACCTCAAAAGCTGTCTGGTCCAGTCCCTTCATTTTACAGATCTGGAAATGATGTTACTACTTGAGAAACAAATTTTAAAGACAATAACTAGAGCACAAATGTGACATGATATGTCTCCAGTAGTAGGGATGAAAGATAGAATCTTAGAAAAACAAACAAAAGTTCATGAGCAAAGTTGAGTGAACAAAGCATTTTGTTTTGATTGCTTATTTTAGGTGTCTTGGAAGAAGCGGAATTTTACAACATTGCATCTCTTGTGCGACTGGTTAAGGAAAGGATACGGGACAATGAGAACATAACCTCACAAGTAATTTATTTTAAACTTTTATGTGGAAAATGTCCCAAATGACTACATTAGTCGTTTATGAGTGTGGAGTAAAAAGGGTGATGGACTGCTTAGGGAGAAAATAGCTCAGCATACAGTCAGGCATGGTCAAACACACACAATTCTGAGACTAGCCATTCAAATTGAGGAAGTGAAGAAAAAAAAATCAGCATAGGAAAAGAAAACCATTAGAAAAAAACTCACCTGAAGGAAGGAGGGATAATCACTTTTTTTTTTTTTTTTTTGCTTTTTGCTGAGGCAATTGAGGTTAAGTGACTTGTCCAGGATCACACAGCTAGGGAATGGTAAGTATCTGAGATCAGATTTGAATTCAGGTCTTCCTGCCTTCAGGACTGGTGCTCTATTCACTGTGCCACCTAGCTGCCCTGGGATAATCACTTTTAATAAGATTGTAGTAATGAAGACCTAAAGGATCTTTTACTTTCAAGACCTGTTCCTAGTGATGGAAAAACTTCTTAGAAAGAGAGGGTGGGGGCAGGGGTGGGGTGGGGATGGAGTATTTTCTAAATGTTACCTTCACAGTTGTTACCATAGCCTTAAAATTTTTTTTCTTTGTGTTATTGTGGTCATCCTGTAAATTGTTCTCCTGGTTCTATATAATGCATATGTATCTTTCTGGTTTTCTCCATAACTTGCTACATCCTCTTATGGTACAATAATATTTCACTAATCACATACCACAATTTGATTAATGGTTCTCTAAGTTGTTGGCAACTCCCTTTTGACTCCAAATCAAGCAAAATAATTTCTTTCTTCAAAGTTAAACATTGGTCATAAACACATTTAATTATATTTACTTAATTGCCAGAGATCAGAGTATATGACAAATGAAGGGAACAGCAGAGGTTGAGATGGATAGAAAATGTTATGGAAACAATGAAGATGAGCTTAGCCAGACTTCAGGATAGTGGAGTAAAGAAGGGCCTGGTTCCTGGTGCTGTGTTCCATGTGGTCACAGGAAGTTAAAAATGACTGAATCACAACAACAAATATGCAAACACTTTGACCCCAAACTGATTTGTCTTAGGGAAGAGCCCCCACTTATGATTAAAATAGACCTTTTTCTCCTCAGCGCCTCTAGCAGATTGCTGGTAGGGGAATTTATATATGGGAAAGTTCTACTGTTGTCTGCCGTTTTTTTCCTAGCTAGGTAACTTAAAAAGCTGGCTCTTTCCTGGTCAAAGATGAATCAGACAGTGAATCCATGTACCAGATATTTTCTTTTGTAAAGTAACAATCTTTACTATTTGTGGTAGGTAAATACTGAATGTCATTATCAAGATTTTTTACAATTTTAATGATGATATTTTAATGTAATCTATTTTCTTAGTAATTCTTTGTATTTTATGGATATAAAAATATTCTGAGGCTTACCAGACTCCTATCCTAGGGATACATGAAATTCAGAAAATGCTAAGAACCCTCCAGTCTCTTCCAATATCTTCCCCATCACTTCCAATAATGCTTTCCCAAAGAGCTCTGAAAAGCTTAGCTCAGGATTCTGATGTTATAGTCAAGTTCTTTGGAGGTTTTCCAACCATAGTAGTTTAACATTTCCCTATTAGCTCATTCTGAGGAGCATCATATTATTTCTGTTGAGATCAGGGAAATAAATTATTTCTCCACATTTTAAGAGTTTTGTTAGCCTTTGAGTTGGTATAACCTAAGAGAGAAATATTGTGGCCTTTTAATGTCCCTAATATATGACTAAAAAAATCTGTTTTTATTATTTATTTATTGTAGGGCCCAGTGAAGCATGTGTACAGAGTTCTGCAATGCCAAGAAGAAGAACTTACACAGATGGTCTCCACTATGTCTGATGGTTGGAAATTTGAACAGGTAATAGTTTGGAATCTTGAATTCTGTATGATGTACCTGTCTAGGTGCTCAAACTTTTCCCTTCACTTTCTCAGTTCTTCTGTTCATATCCTGGTGACATAATTAGATCTGAGTTTTGTCTCTGCACAAAAGGAAAAAGCAGGGCCTTAAATGTTTGAAAGATTTGCTTAATCGGTCAGTAAGCACTTTTTAAGTACCTATTATATGCCAAGCACTGTGCTCAGGAAATTGTAAAAAAAAAAAAACAAAAAAAAAACTAAAACAGTCCTTGTCCTTAAGGACCTCATGAGTATATTCAAATGAATATGTATATATGACATATACAAATCAAATATCTTATGGGGAAGGCACTAGCAATAGGACAGAGAGAATTAGGGTAGAGGGGAAAGAAAGGCTTTCTTTAGCAGATGATCCTTGAGCTGAGTATTGGAGAAAACCAAAGATCTCAGGTGACAGAAATTTGGAAGGAAAGCACCAAGAATAGGAAGTATAAAGATGCAAGAGATGGGAGGTGAAGCTCTGTGAGGAAGAGCCTGTAGGCCCATATAACTGGACCATAGAGGATGTGGAAAGGAGTGACACGAAAGAAGATTGTAAAGAAAGGAAGAGGATGAACTGTGAAGAGCCAAACAGAGAAGTTTATATTTATTTCTAGAGTATAGAGAGTTATGGTTTAGTCTACACATTGGGAAGATCACTTTAGCAGCTTAGTAGAAGATGAATCAGAGGGGCAAGAGTCTGGAAGCCAAATAGGAGGCTATTGCAATAGTCTAGGCAAGAAGTAAGAAGGTACTGAACTAGAGTAGTGAATATGAGTGGAAAGAAGAGTATGTATCCAGAGATGTTCTGGAGAAAGAAATTACAATATTTGGCATATGATTGGATGTATGAGGTGAGTGAGAATGAGGAGTTGGGGTTGACATAAGTTATCTACATTGGAATTAAGAATAAAATTTGGGTTTTCCCAGTTAAAAGGCCCTTCATAATCTCAAGCCCTTTGTTTCTTTTTTTCTCTCAAAAGTTCCCTCCCATACCCAGAAAAAAAGAGGGAAAAATTTATTTACCATACTACTTTCATATAGACAGTGGGATTGTTTTTTTCTTTCTCATGATCCCAAGTATTAAACATATAAATAGTGTTCTATTCAGTAAAATGTGTTAGGTACAATATGAAAGGGTTTAATTTTATTGAGAAATCTTGACTATCTATTGTTCAGTTTAGTCAGTCTACAGGCATTTATCAAATGCCATATTATGGACCAACTACTGAAGCAATGAGAATATTTAAAAGAGAGAGAGAGAGAGAGAGAGAGAAACTGTCAAGTAATTTATTTACATTCTTTGAGAAAATGGCTATTCTGGGAGAAAAGGAAACATGTACAGAGGTGTTTACAAATTAAGCTTTTGCTAAGTAAGGGTTGTAAAGCTCATTTTGCAAGATTCTTGTGGCTTTATAGAGGCCATTCAATGCCAATCTTTTAGAGTATGTCAGAAACTTACTGTTTTTTTTCCATAAGATGGCAGAATTGTCCATCTTTACCAGCCTTTCCCAGAACAAAAAAAGATTTCTTAGAATGCAGTGAACAAAATGATAATTATTTTTTGTGTATCACATTTGTTTTCAAGTACAGCTTATCAGGCACAACTGTTTAATTACCAAAATGTCCGTTTTTCTTCAAAAACAAAATTTTCTTAGTTTAACTAACTTGGATTAATTCAGTGATCCTTCTCTCCACTCTAGAATTATTACACTTAACTTTTCCTTCCATAATCAGTTCTGTTTTGGAATATGTCAACTTTGTTAATTTCTTAAGCAACCCTTCCTAGTTGTGTGACCCTGGGCAAGTCACGTAACCCCAATTGCCTCAGCAAAAAAAGCAAAAAAAAAAATTCTTAAGTATCTAATATATATAGTTGTGCAAAGCACTAAGGAAGATATAAATATTCTTAAAGTCCTTGCCACACATATTCAGCAATCACTTTTTATTGTACCTACTAGTTTGGCTAGAACAAAGAGTGTATGAAGAGGTATAATGTGAAATGTGTAGAAAAATAGACTGAAGTCATATGTGAGAGTTATTAAATATCAAAGTTGAGTAGTTTATATTTTATCCTAGAGGGATTAGGAAGCCATGAAATATTCTCAAGCAGAGTTATGATATGGTCAGGCCTGTATTTTAAGAATATAAAGTTGATTGATGAAGGAAGAATTGGAAAAAGGGAAGCCAATTATGTTATTGGATGAGTCCTATCAAAAGTTATTAACAACCTGAAGCAGGGAAGTGATTGTATATGTAGAGACAGATGCAAGAGATGTTGTGGAGTTTAAATTGTCAAGACTTAGCAACTTACTGGTTCTGGGAGGTAATTTTGAGTGAAGAATTAAGAATGATTCCAAGGTCATGAATCTCAATGTCTGAAAAGGTCATATGCCCCAACATAAATAGAGAAGTTTGGAGGAGGATCAAGTTTAGGGGTAAAGATGGTGAATTCCATTAGAGTCATGTTGAATTTGACATACCATTGAATACCAAGATGGAATTATCTAACAGGGAATTGATGATATGGAACTGGAGCTCAGGATACACTAGGGCTAAATATATAGATTTGGAACCCTTTGTATAAAAATAATATATGAATGTATGACAATGAAGAAAGGGAACTAGGGAACTTCTCTATGGATCTTTTTCTTTAGGAAAGGCGTTATTAAAAAAAAGAGAGAAAGAAAGGAGCAGCTAGGTGGTGGAGTGGATAGAGCACCAGCCCTGAAATCAGGAGGATCTGAGTTCAAATCTAGCCTCAGACACTTAACACTTCCTAGCTGTGTGACCCTGGGCAAGTCACTTAACCCCAATTGCCTCAGCAAAAAGAAGAAAGAAAAATGTTTCTTTGAAAGCTGATTTCTGATCTCATAATTTAAATAATAGTGCTCTCTCCAAAGTTACCAAAATTATTGGCCTTTTATCAGTCCTCATCCTACTTGACTTTTCTTCAGTGTTTAACCATATTGCCACTCACTCTTTGTGAAGACTCACCTCTTTGGGCTTTGGTAATACTGCCCCTGTTAGTACTCCTACATGTCTGATCACTTCTGAAGTCTCTTACTGGTTCTTCATCTAAGTCACAACCACTAATCATAGGGGCTCCCCAAGACTCTCCTGCACCATCTTCTCTTTTTGTTTTGTTATTTTCTTATTTGTCAGTTTCATTAGTTACCATTGATTGAAGTATCTATGCCAGTTCATTCCCAGATCTGTTGAGACCTAATCTCTGTTACCAACTGCTTATTGGACATTTCAAATTGGATGTCCTGGAGGCGTCTCAAACTTAAGGTGTCCAAATCTTTCAACCAGAACCATCCCCTCTTCCAAACGCCCCTAGTTCTGTTTTCACTCAGGATCTCAACCTCTGAGGCCATCTTCAACTCCCCCCTCTCTCTCTAGTGTCTAGTCATTTGCCATATCTGACTATTCCTTTCTCTTGCATCTGCCCCATTTCTCTCACAATCCCTACCCTAGTTGAGGATCTCATCCCTTCTCACCTGGACTATTACAAATAGCCCCCTCAATCAGTAAATTCCAGTGGCCTCCTATCACTTCGAGGAACAAATAGAAACTCCTCTTCACAACATGGCTACCTCCTGTCTTTTCAGTCTTTTTAACACATTACTTCCCTCCACAAACTCTATGGTCCAGTTTTGCTGACTTACTTTCTCCTCTTCATACATACTGCATACTTTTTCCTTGTCTTTCCTCTATATCTGCAGTGCTATTTTCTCCTAATCTGTTCCTTATAGACTCTCTGGCTTTCTTTGAGACTTAGTTGCAGTGGCATTCTCCTTCTAGGACTTTTTAGCTGCTAGTGCCTTGTCCTCTAAGGCTTCCTTCCCTCTTTTCTCTTTAGTTACTTTACACTTATTCATTCATGCATACATTGTCTTCCTATTAGAACTTAAGGTTCTTGAGGGCAGAGACTGTTTGCTTTTTCTTTATATCTCCCAGTGCTTATTACCACAGTGCTTGGTATAAAGTAACTACTTAAGAAATGCCTTGTTGATTGATGGATTGTGAAACAGTCTTCTTAAGAAAGATATTACATGTTAACTTTATTATTTAACTCTGGGATAGAGAATGCAAAATATCAGTGATTTCTTTTTCACAGTCCCAGGACTGCTGTGGAATCAGTTTTCCTAACTCTCAGTCTATGTGTGTCTCAGTCAGTTGCCTTGTTTCCAGGCTCAGCTTCTCCCTACTGATTGTTTCCTGCTCAGAATATAATGCCAAATCCAATTCACTTTAAAACTTGGAAGCACATTAGTCTTTGGGTCGAAGATTTACTTGGTACTTTCCAAATCTCAGCTCAGCTATTTCTCTGGTACAGTTCCCCTATCAATTCTGTACATAGAAGTTTTGACTGAAGATATTATCTATTATCATTCATAGTTTCTCACAAAAAAATTTCATTCCTTATTGTTTGATTTGGTATTGATCATATGATTTTTAATTATTAGGATTGTATTTCTAATGACACACACCCACCCACCCCCAGTTGCAAGCAACTTGGAATTCCAGGAGTTCTTTACCATTTTAGAAGGAAAGCTGTGATATATGCTCCTAAAGATTAAATATTCTTGATAAAAGTTTATGTTGGATTTTGCTGAATGTACACCCATGAAAGTTGTGTCAAAAGATAGAAAAATGAATCTTGACTTTGTATATTCATTCTGCCCTTCTTTCTTTTCTCAGCTAATAAATATTGGATCTTCCTATAGCTATGGAAATGAGGATCAGACAGAATTTCTCTGTGTTGTCTCCAGGGAGCTAAATAACTCTACTAATGGTATTGTCATAGAGCCTAGTGAGAAGGCAAAGGTAAGAAACTTGGCCACTGGGGGAAGGAAAATTGTTCCTGATTGTACCCTAAATCTATCAAGGTCTTTAGTCTTAATTTGCATTTACCACTCCTCCCATTTCCTGCTAGCGTTGGCTTTGCATTTCTACCTACATTATGATTTCTTGATTTTTTTAGACTAAACACTTGGACTTGCCTTTTTGCTGTTGAATGAGGAGTAAAGATGTGTAATTAGAAATTGTGACTTTGATAAAGTAGAATGGGGTTTTTTGGCAGTTCTTTAAAAAAGAGTCAATTAAAAACAAAACCTCTACTGTTTAAATATTTAAAATGGACATTTTTTTTTAATTAAAGCTTTTTATTTACAAAACATTTACATGGGTAATTTTTCAACATTGACCCTTGCAAAGCTTTCTGTTACAAATTTTCTCCCCCTACCTCCCACCCCCTCCCCTAGATGGCAGGAAGTCTAATACATGTTAATTATGTTAAAATACTTGACAAATCGAATATGTTATACATATTTATACACTTATCTTGTTGTACAAGAAAAAAATCTGAGAAGGGAAACATAATGCAAGCAAACATCAATAGACAGCATGAAAATGCTATGTTGTGGTCCACATTCAGATCCCTCTCTCTGAGTGTATATAGCTTTCTTCATCACTGAACAATTGGAACTAGTTTGAAACATCTCATTGTTAAAGAGAACCATGTCCTTCAGAATTGATCATCATATAGTCTTCTTGTTGCTGTATATAATGATCTCCTGATTCTGCTCATTTCGTTCAGCATCAGTTCATGCAAGTCTCTCCAGACCTCTCTGATATCATCCTGCTGGTCGTTTCTTACAGAACAATAATATTCCATAACATTCCTATACCATAATTTATTCACCATTCTCCAGTTGACGGGCATCCATTCAGAAAAATGGACAATTCTGACATACTCATTAGAAAGCATCATACTTCTTTTGAGTACTAATACTTTTTGAAATATCAGGCTTAATTGTTTCCTCCATAGGAAATATCTTCCATCTTTTTCACTTTTTCTCCTCCTCAATTTTTGTTCTTATATTAATATAATTATACTTGTAATGGTTTATATAGCATGCCTTGGAGCTCAGAGACCGTTTCAGGAGAATTAGGTCAATTAAGGCATTGTACTTAGGCCAAATATGACTCATTGGAATCTTATTATTAAACTATTTTATATATGTGGCTCTCTGTCACATATATAAATGTGTTTAAGAAAAGCTACCCTTTCTTCTGGTCTAGAGATTATTGCACATGCTGTGCACAGATTGATATGATGTTGGCACAAGCCTGTGCCACCTAGGTTTAGGGTCCCCTCAGACACTGATCAGTCTGTTACAGCAAGTGATCAGAACTAGTTAATGATGCTTTCTTGAGGGCATTTCTTCATGTAATGATTCTTTAAAAAAGATGGTCAACAAAGTGGAATGGGCTGCCTTAATCTTGACCTTTGACTTTAAAAATGCTAGATTTCCTAGTTAGATAAATGTTAGATTTCCTGCTCTGTAATCCACAGTTGAGCGTCCTCAGGCCCAGAGGGTAGCTTTGTGATTGATGAAATTTGACTCTCTTTTTATATTGTTTGTCTACAATCTCTATTAAATTATTGATTTCTTATGATGAATATACCATATAGTATCTTTCCCTGATCTTTGAAAAACCTAATATCTTAAACTGATAAAAATATCTCTTTGCCTTGAAAAATTTTCTAAATCCATGGCATGAGCCTTCATGAAAACTACCCTCAAAATTAAGGTTCCCGAGATTATTATTGCTCCATCAACATACAGACCTTAGACCTCATTTTGAATAGTTGATAAACAACAAAATTTCAACCACAGTAGTTGGCAGGCTTGAGAACAGCTTGCCCATCAGATTGTTAAAGAAGAGTTTATATTCTGCCCAGTGAGATCAAGGTTTCTGCTGCATCCTCCCCCTATATGCTAAGTAGTTAAAACTGCTCCTCAGAGGCATCTTTCTCCTTATATCAATTGGCCTAGCAGTTTCATTTTAATAATAGGCTGAAATAAAAATTAAAACCTAACTCTCTTACCTCATCCTTTTTTAGATTCTTCAGGAACGTGGCTCTCGGATGTGAATTAAGAATCTGGATCCACTGAAGTCCTGGACATCGAATGGGTGGTCCATCAGAGCATCTCTCCAAAGTTCAGCCTTGCTCTTGTACAGTAACTATGCTGAGACAAGGCAAAGCTGAACCTGGCTCACCAGTGGAGAATCATTCTGGCCAAAACCAAAGGATTCCCCACCTCCTTCACTGTAGGAAACTTAAAAAGCAGAAGAGACTCCTACCTAGAGTTCTTTTTCAGAAACCTGCCTTTGTTTTCTCAGCCAGGGCTATAACCAATCTTTACAACAGGCGTGCCAGATTCCTAGCTGGTGTCTTTACCAGGATCTGGGGGAAGGGGAGGACGAGGACATATATAGCCGACCTTCACTCCCTAGATAGCTGGATCAGGTGAAAGACAGGATTCCTACCTGGGGTTGCCATGTTCTCACTCCATGGTTTACTAAGTTGGAAATTTACAGCTACTTGGCTCTCTCCTTCCTCTCTACTCCCATTTTTTCAAACGGGTACAGCAGATGCAAAGAAATCTAGCACAGATTGACAACAGAAAAACTTATTTTTAAAGGAAAGTTGATTTTTGACACTGAAACATTTCATTTTTGCTTTACATGTAGTTTTGGAGATGGGTTCTAAATCAATTTGAGGAGAGTTTGGGATTAAAGAGAGTCACTGGGATTAAAAGATAAAACTTGCTTACATTGTCTCACATCTTTTAAATTTGCCATCTTCCCATAGGAGATATGAATGGGCCCATCTTTGGGTAAGAGGAATACTGCAGCTCCTTTTTCCTTGTGTCCTGCAAGATCCCAAGCAGTGCGGCTGGTTTGATTGGGATTATAAGTGCTTGCTAGCACTTAGTCTGGGGCACTTCATGCTGCCTTGTTCAGCTTTGCCTTGCTTGCCCCTAATAGTGAGGATACCCCTAAGGCCGTGCTGTGTCCCCTGCATTTGGATATATAAGATGTGAGGCAGTCTTTTGTTCTATACTCTAGCTGTCCATCAGGTAGGCTACCTAACCAGCAGATCAATGAAAGTTTCTATTTATTTCAGCTGCTTTTGCAGCCTCCCTCCACCCTCCATAAATCCTGTCTCCCTCTGCTGACTTATGAGCTCACTGGCAGTAGCTGGGGCAGGACTTGGGGGGAAGGGGAAAAGTTGCCAAAATTGTCGTGATGTTGCCATGTGTTGCTGCAAAGTATTGTTGACTTCTGTGACCGTCTTTTTGGGAATGCCTTGAATGAACGTGCAATGTTTGTATATGCCTCTCTTGGATTTCTAATTTTAGCCAATAGGACTCATGGATGCTTCAGTGACTGTACCGTACTAATGTATGTACTTATTTGGATGGTAGTTTCTGAGGTCTTGCACTTCTCCTATGCCTCCCTTGGACACCTGTCACTCCTCTCCCTACAGTGTCATGTTGTCTAATCCAAACTGTTTGTTTGGCTAAGATGGTTTATTATACTAAAGTCTTCTGTTAGGCAGTGAGCAAAGGAATTTCGCCTGGGACTGTTTCTGACATTTCCATTTACTTAGTCTTTGAGTATATAAGGGGCCAAATATCCTTTCCTATATCCCTGATGATGTACAGTGTTATGGTATTGTACTAAAGATACACACAAAGTTCTCCTGGGAAGCACAAATTGGTATTAAGGTTCTGACTGAGTTGATGGGGTTTGGGGGAGCACTTTCAGACTCTTTGCCACTCAGTTAACATGTTCCTAGGGAGAAGTTCTTTCTGTGAGACCAGGGCAAGTTTGGACTGGCAATTTTTTGAAACTGTCCACTGCCAATTGCCTTTTGAACTTGCGAAGGGCCATTGTTTAGATGGCCTGACTCTGTCAGATTACCTAGTCTGGTCCTCCTTTGTGCCCCTTCTCCTTTCCTATGATCTGGTAACTTGTATATCTTGACTGAATCTCAGTAGTACTTGGAGTATGTTTGTCATTTGTGCATATAAAACCAGTATTGGTAATATAAAACTCAGCCCATATCCAGTACCTTTTCACATCAAAGAAACATCTAAATCAGAAGGTACATAAGAGTGCTGAAAACAGTCTCCACAAGATGTATTAACACCAAACACATCATCTCGTTCAAAGAAGAAAAGAACATAGTGTAAAGGTAACAGGAAAGGTTGCTGTGTTAAGAGAAATTTGGGTGGGTGTGAAAAAGGTACTACTCAGCTGTTAGCCACAGCAGTTATGTCAACCAGAAGAAAGTCCTCATTTGGAGTGCTCTGCCTGAATTCCATGTCTTTTAGTTTGGGGCTTCAAATCCCCTGTTGAGGGATGTTATGAAATCAGACTATTTGAGGCATGTCTAAGAACCAGCAGCCTATGATAAAGACTAGTTATATGGGGTACTCCAAGCCAGGACCCAAGCCTAGGGACCTAAAACACAAGGTTTCAGATGACAAGAGGAGTGACTAGCGAATTATCTGAACTGGCATCTAATAAGCAAATAAACAAAAATTTGGTTTAAAAGCCTGTCAGATGCCTTTAGAATAGACTTTCCCTTTTAAGATTATTGAGAGAGATCAAGTGGCTACAGTGACTTGTGCTAGCAGGTGTTTGAGAAATTTAGTGTGGGATGAGGTCCCTGCCCTCAGGGTTCCTACAAGTTAATTGGTATTTAGCAAATTTTCTTCACTGCAGCCCAGTACCATTAAAAACTTTCCAAAAGTTTTGGAAATTAATCTTAATACCCTTCCAAATTCTAGAATTAATGCAACAGATGATTTGATTGATTTGGTTTTTACAGCTCAAGCTCCAGTGAAAAGTATTTTATAGAGACCCTTTATGAACCAAGTTTATGTGCTTGATAAAAGCATTCTCCCACAGGAAGAATTAACCTTATCCTTGGAGATTTACCTACCAGCTTGGTCCAGTTTCTCAAGTTATCCACAGTCTTGTCAACTGTACTCAGCACAGCAACATTGAGAGATGTACCCTCTCTGCCATTTTGTTTCCTTCTTAGCCTCATGTGCTAATGAGATTATTGGGTCAGTGCAATGAAATGGTTGGCATCTCCAGAAGGAGATTTCCTGAGCCTGGGTGTGGAAGGAGTGTCATTTTTTGTCAAGTTCCCAAAGGCCTGTTTTCATGGCAATGAAATGGGGAGGGGGGAAGGTGTGGAAAGGCCCAACCTCTTCTAAAGTGTCTTCATTTCTGCACATTTTTAATTGATCTCAGGGGTGACATTGAGGTGCTGGGGAGGAGGGGCCAGAGATATCAAGAGATAAAGGGGCAGCACCCCAGCAGGGATAGGACTCCCATGCCCTCCAGTGTCACCTGCAATCCAGATGTGTGATACTGTATCCGTCACTTGTTGATGCCCTTTGCTACTGTTAGTGTTTAACATTTGAAATGCTGTGATTTTTTTTTGTCAATAAAGACAGTTAAATTTATGAATCTTGCAATTCCCGTGCAAGTGTGCTTTTTAATCCGTTCAAAGCAACTGCTCTTTCATCAAAGCCATTGGTTCCAAGTAGATTCCTAGATAATTAAATTCTTGCACTGTACTGTTTGGTCCTTTTTAGATATAGGTGATAATGTTATGTGGACTGAGCTGGAAAATAATATACAAAAACTTGAAATTTGTCACTTCAGCCATCCCTATCAGCGTGCCAAGAAAATAGTGAAACCCAGAAGGCAATAAACTGCTTAAGAGGGCCTGAGTAGCTTGCCAGTTGTGCCCTCCTTGGTAAAGAAAGCAGGTGGGACAAATCCACCAAGTCACAGATTTCCCTAGCATCTATCCTATGTCTTACACTCTGGGAGAGAGGAGGCAGGAAGCCCTCATTTCACAAAATCTCCTTGACTTCTGTAATCTTTTAACACAATCATTCCCTCACTTTGGTTACATTGTTCTGGTTCTGCTCTTCAATCTATTTGTTGGATCTTTTGTCCAGGTTATATCAACTAATCCTGAGTCTCCCAAGGTTCTGTCCTGAATGCTTCCTTGATCATCCTTTGATGCTCTTAGTCTTATCAGACCATGCTGGACATGGTTCTTCAAATAGTCTTTCTCCCTCTCCTTTTCCTCATTCCAGTATTTCTCCACTTCTGTCAAAGTGATTTCCCTAAAGTACAATTTAACCATGTTACTCCCCTACTCAAACTCCATGGATTTCCATGTTAGTTCCAGGATTCTCTAGCTTTTAAAGGTCTTTATAACTTGGGCTCTTTCCCACCTCAACTCCATGGATTCTGCATTGACCTGTTACTTGTGATACTCCATGCATTTGTATTGATTTCCTGCTGTCCAGAATAATCTTCCTCTCTGCCAAATCCTAGCTTCCCTTGCTTCCTTCAAGACTCAATTTGAATCCCATCCATTAGAAACCTTTTCTTTGAACTCTTTCCCCATTCTCAGTGCCCTACCTTTGAAATTACCTTTTAAAAAAAGTATCTTGTATTACCTTATTCCTTTTTTTTTATAATAGCTATTTTCCCAAATATATGCAAAGGTAGTTTTCAACATTCACCGCAAAACCTTGTGTTCCACAGTTTTCTTCCCTCCCCCCAGACAGCAAGCAATACATTATGAGTTAAACATATGCAATTCTAGGCATTTCCATATTTGTCATGCTGCACAAAGAAAATCTGATCTAAAGGGGGAAAAAAAGGCAAGTAAACATCACCACCAAAAGGAAAAAAAAAAGGTGAAAATACTATCCTTTGAGCCACATTCAGTTTTCTTAATTCTCTTTCTGGATGTGGATGGCTCTTTCCATCACAACTTTATTGGAATTGCTTTAAATCACCTTATTGTTGAAAAGAGCCAAGTCCATCAATTAATTGATCAGCACACAATCTTGTTGCTGTGTACAATATTCTCTTGCTTCTACTTACTATTTAGCATCAATTTCTGCAAGTCTCTCCAAGCCTTTCTGAAATCAGCCTATTCATCATTTCTTACAGAACAATAATATTCCATTACATTCATACACTATAACTTATTTAGCTATCCCCTCACTGATGGGCATCTACTCAATTTCCAATTCTTCCACTACAAAAAGGGCTGCCACAAACATTTTTGTACATGGGCCCTTCTTCCTTTTTTATGATGTCTTTGGGATACAAGCCCAGTAGAGGCACTGCTGGATCAAAGCGTATGCAGTTTTGTCATTTCACAACTCCATCAGCAATTTGTTAGTGTTCCAATTTTCCCACATCCCACATAATTTCTACCTATACTCATAAGGGAGTATTTAAAGAGAACATCCTGATATTTGGTGTGAAAATTGTTTTGAGATAAGATACTCATATGAATCACCTGCAGATAGTTTTTTCAAGTACTATAATTTTCCCAAAGCAAATGACAGTACTCCTTTGATGCCATCATTGGCTCACTTTGGCAACAAAATAGGTTTTTTTTAATGTTTATTTTTAGTAAAAATAGATTTTCCCATGTTCATAGGTTGAGAACTGGAAGGTATTCTTGGTTTGATCTAGTCCAGTTTCCTGTTTCAAATGCTTATCTATTTATAACCATTCTTCTCTAGCAGCAAAGAACTGGAAAATGAAGTTTTGCCCATCAATTGCAGAATTGCTGAACAAGTTGTGGTATATGATTAGGATGGAATACTTTTATGCTATAAGAAATGATGAGCAGGTGGATTTCAGAAAAACCTGGAAAGGCTTACATGAACTAATGCAAAGTGACAAGTGCAGAACCAGAACATTATACCAGTGGCAGTGTAAGATAACCAACTGTGAATAACTTAGCTCTTTTCAGCAAAACAGTGATCCAAGACAACTCTGAAGGACTTAGGATGAAATAGGCTATTCTTCCCCCAAAAAAGAAATGATAGTGTCTGAATAAGACTGAAGCATAACTTTTTTTAAAATTTCTTATTTTTCTTGCATTTTTACATTGGTCTGTGTTTTCTTTTACATGATTAAAACGAGGGGAGGAAATGCTTTTTTTCTATGTGACTGAGGCAAATCACTTTACCTCCCTGGGACCTGTTTGCTCATCTGTAAAGAGATTGGACTAAGTGACTTCAAATCCCTTGAAGCTCTAGATCTACCCTGCAATTTGGCATATTAGACCTGAGGCTTATTCTGGTAAACGATACTGCCTGCTCTCATTGAATTCTAATTCATTTCACAAGATCTCTCTAGATGTTTTGTTTAGTCCCAGTAGATCTGGCTCCTGCTGTTGTGCCACAGTTCCATGTCTTAGTTTCCCTCAATTGCTCTGTTTCAGTTTCCCTTAGTTGTTCTGCCTCCATAGCAACTCTCCCCCTCCCCCTTGACCATCAGGAAAAATTGGGCTAGCATTCCAAAGGAGTCATAAAACCTCCAGATGGTCCATCTCAACATACCCCTTATCTTTTGGCTTCAGACTTAGTGTCTTCTAGTTCCTTTCCTGGCTTCTCAGAATTTATGATCTCTTCCTGTCATATCCCCAACCTGTCAAAACTGAATTGATAGTCTTTTCCTGGAACTCCAATCCCCCAGGGCTCAACCCCTCCTTCTGCTCCATGAGCTCTTTGTTCCCCTGAGTGCTGGGAGTCCTATAAGAATCCTGTAACCAAACTTACTAATTGCTGGACCTACTTGAGATCCAGTCAGCTGGCATGTTTTCCAGTCTAAACTCTCAGTGGACTGTGTGCTTTGAAACAAGAGTCCCAGCAGTCCCAATCTATAGCTATGGATTCTGAACTCTCAATTAACATCAATAAAATATGAACTAATCTCCAATGTGTGATACTGCCTCAGTTTCTCCCTGAGCATTACCCTGGGAACAGGTTTTGGAGATGAGAGATGAAGCAGTAGAATTATTTGACTGACCAGACTACTTTAGGATCCTTGCTAACATGATTGCCATCCTCCCTCCACACTTTCCCCCCACCCCCACTTTCTCCTGGGCATCATCTGACATCACAGGGAGAATCCCTGGGATTGGTGAAGCTTGAATTGTGAAGTCAGCAGACCGAGCCACTCACAATCCCCCAAAGCAGAGGGGGTAGGCCTTGGTAGGGAGACCTCAGAGCAGCAGCTAAAGGGAAAGGTAAGAAGTAGTGTTCAGGTTAAGGAAAGGTAAAGGTAATGGGGACACACTAGTATTGGGTGCCCTCCCCCAGGAGATCTGGATTCAGGTGCCATCTACCTTAATTGTTCCTCTCCCTGCCCAACTTAGAGCAAGGGGCCGGGCTCCATCACAGGTCTTAGGGGATCTGCCTTTTTTCAAAATGCAAGGGAGTTCTAAGTAATCTGGGATTTTCAATTCAGTTAAGTTCATTTCAAACATTATGCATTGGGATTTTGGGTACCTGCTCCACGTGTATTGTGTACATCTCATTTCCTATTTTGGGATGAGGTTATGGAGCTGCCATCACAAACAGGCCTTCATCCTCCCTGGGAGAATGGAGCACTAGTTGTGTTCAGGGACCAAAAGAACCAGATAGAAGTCCCGCTGCTTCTACCCACAATCTACCTGTCCAGTTCACCTGGGTTTAGAGTACCTGATCATTCTCAGCATGGCTCCAGAGAGGGTGGGATTCCCTTATGATTCTCCTACCATTTTTAGTTGGCAAGCTCCCAGCTCCTCCTCCTCTTATCCTTGTATTGAGATAAATAATCTTTCTTCGAACTTCTCTCCAGCCTCCTATCCATCTCAGCCCTACTTCAAGGGCACCATCCATATCCTCTATTCTCTGGAACTTTTGCTAAATTTCCATTCACCTTTGTTCCCTTCAAATCCTCTATCTTTTGAGGCTAATGGAAGTTTGGCTCCTCTGAAAATAGAATCTGTAGTATAGGGTAGTATTTTCATGGATCCCCAACATAATGGTTAAGGAATGGGCCCATTCCTTGCTCCTTACTGCCATAAACTAACCCTCTTCAACCTCTTCTACTTTGAGATTCCCTTCTTCCATCTCTATCATCCAGTCCAGATCTTTGTTGCAGTCATCTGCTAACCTTCAGACCATTCTCTCTCCTTTAAATTTTAAAAATCTTTTTATTGATAATTTTTCAAATATAACATTCATATCCAAAGATATCTCTTCCATTTACTACTTAAGGACTATTACTTCTTTATATGTATGTGTATATGTATATATCTCTATCTATCTATTTATATATAATCTATTTTATTTTTACCATTAGCAAAATTCTATTTTATCTTCCTATTCCCATTTTTATCCTCTTCCCCCCACTACCACCATTGAAGGGGGGAAGGAGACTAAAAACTGGTAACAAATAAGTATAATCAAGCAAAACAAATTCTGACATTGGCCATGTTGAATATATATAACTAGGGGGATGTATACATATACATATATATGCAGAATCAGAATATATACATCATTCTGTAGCTTGTCTGTCATCCCTCTCTCAGGATGTGGAATCCTGTTGGTCATTGTGTTTAATCAGTTCTTAAATCTTTCAAAACTCTTCTTTAAAATGTTATTGTTACTATATAAATTATTCTTTTGGTTCTGCTCATTTCACTCTGTATTTCCTTAGGTTTCTCTGAAGCCATTCCTTTCATCATTTCTTATGGCTTTATACTCATGTGCCATAATTTAACCACTCCCCAAATGATTGGGGAATCCTTTGTAACAAAGTTGTTTTTTAAGGGGGGGACTTGCCAAAGTCCCTTATTTGATTTTTTTTGATCATCATATTTGATGAGTCTGTCAGGTAATGATATAATCCATAACTATGTACCCACTTCTATTTTTCCTACCATTCAATTTCTCCTCCTCCTCTTTTTCATTTACATAACTGGAGTAATTGTAAATACTATTTTCTTTCTTTTTTTTATTAAAACTTTTTATTTGCAAAACATATGTACGGCTAATTCTTCAACATTAACCCTTACAAAGCTTTCTGTTACAAATTCCTCCCCCTACTTCCCACCCCTCCCCTATATGGCAGGAAGTTCACTACATGTTGATTATGTTAAAATACTTGACAAATTGAATATATGTATACATATTTCCACACTTATCATTTTTGTGCAAGAAAAATCGTATCTACAAGAAAGAAAAATCAAAGAAAGGAAACACAATGCAAGCAAGCATCAATAGAGAGCATGAAAATGTTATATTGTAGTCCACATTTCACATCCCTCTCTCTGGGTGTATATGGCTTTCTTCACTGAACAATTGGAAGTGGTTTGAAACATCTCACTGTTGAAGAGAGCCACATCCATCAGAATTGATCATCATATAGTCTTGTTGTTGCTGTGTATAATGATCTCCTGGTTCTGCTCATTTCACTTAGCATCAGTTCGTGCAAGTCTCTCCAGGCCTTTCTGAAATCATCCTGCTGGTCGTTTCTCACAGAACAATAATATTCCGTGACAGTGAATACTATTTTCTTGTTTACATTTGTCTACAACAATTCATATAAGATTTCCCACATTTCTGCAAATTTTCATATTTAGAATTTCTTAAGACACAGTAATATTCCAATACATTTAGGTACTAGAATTTATTTGGCCCTTCCCCAACTTATGATCACATATCTTGTTTCCAGTTCTTTGCTACCACAAGAAGTACACTATGAATATTTTGGTGCACATATATAAACTTTTTTTTTTAACCTCTTATCTCCCTGGGGTATATGCCTAGCAATGGAATCTCTGGAATCAAAGGGTGTGGGCATTTTAGTCACTTTAAAAATCCATTTTTGGAAGAGATCAATTCACAGCTTCACCAAGTGTAAGTATACCTACTTTCCTGCAATCCTTTAACATTGACTATTTCTATCTTTTTTTATCGTTGCCAATCTGATAAATTAAGTGGTGAAACTTTTTTTAAGCTATTCTTATTAGTAATTTGGATAACTCTTTCACATAGTTGTTAATAATTTGCATTTCTTTTGAGGATTATCTGCTTATGTCCTTAAGCCATTTATCATTTGAAGAAAAACTCTTGGCCATATATTTTGTTAGTTTCCTATATGTTGGATACTTGTTCCTTATCAAAGATAATTGATGCATTTTCCCCTCATTTGATAGTTTTCCTTCTTACCTTGTTGCACCCTGTGTTTATTCAAAAGATTTTCAATTTCATATATTCTCTCTCCTTCAAAGAGTTCCTAGCACATCTCAGTCTTCTATCTACTCCAAACCCTGCCCTCATACTCAAAAACTCCAATATATGTGTTGTTCCTTCAAACATTCTTTCCTCCAACTTATCAACCCCTCCAACTCCTATTAATCTACATATTTACCCTATGTCATCCACTTAGGTATCATATCCTTTAACTCACCATCACATATACTGTACAATCTCCATAATCCAGAACTCTGAAATTTCTTGTCTCTTAATTATAATCTTTATTTCTGCCTTTTCATCTGCCTCATTTCCTAAACCTGTTTTTTATCCTCACTATAACTTTTAAGTCTTCCTTCCTTGTTCTTCCAATCCATCTCCTCTTCTCAGTCCTTACTTTCCTCTCCTCATGATCTTGATTTTATGATTGTACAATTCAATTATATAAAATCAACTACCCTTGAATTCTTTGTTCTTTTGTCCCAGTTTCAGTCATACCTTCTCAAATTCCAAGTCTGGGTAATTCCCACTTTTTTTTTTTTGCATACCTGTAGCATCAAATGATATTGATTTCTAATAGGATAGCAACACCTATGTATATCAGGAACACTACAAAATAAATATTAATAACTTTTTCCTTAATAGTATTTTATTTTTCTAAAAGATGTAAAGATAATTTTCAACATTCATTTTTTGTAAGACTTTGTGTTCCAAATTTTTCTCCCTCCTTCCTTTACCTCACCCCTCCCCAAGACAGCAAGCAATTTGATATAGATTAAACATGTGCATCCTTTTTTTAAAAAATAGCTTTTTATTTTCAAAATATATGTAAAGATAGTTTTCAACATTCATACTTGCAAAACCTTGTGTTCCAAATTTTTTCTCCTTCCCTTAAACAGCAAGTAATCCAAAATATGTTAAACATGTGCAATTCTTCTATACATATTTCCACAATTGTTAGCACGTGCTATCTTTTTAAACATATTTCCACATTTGCATGTTGTGCAAGAAAAATCAAACCAAAGAAGAAAGACAAAAAAGAAAAAAGGTAAAAAAGACTTTGATCCATATTCAGTCTCCATAGTTCTCCCTCTAGATGCAAATGGTCATCCCAAATCCATTAGAATTGTCTCGGCTGATCAAATTGCTGAAAAGAGCCGAGTCCATCACAGCTGATCATCATATAATTTTGCTGTTACTGTATAGAATGTGCTCCTGGTTTTGTTCACTTCATTCAGCATCAGTTCATGTAAGTCCAGGCTTTTCTGAAATCAGCCTGCCTATCATTTCTTATAGAACAATAATATTCCATTGCATTCATATACCATAACTTATTCAACCATTGCCCAACTAATGGGCATCCACTCAGTTTCCATTTTCTTGCCACTACAAAAAGAGCTGCTACATTTTTGCATGTGTGAGTCTTTTCCCTTTTATGTTCTCTTTAGGAGATAGACCTGCATATGACTTTTATTTTAACATCACCTAAATTTTCCCTTATACTTACTTCCCCCTTCCCTCTCCCAGAGTGCTTTCCCTTATAACAAATAATCTTAAAAGAAAAAAGGAAAAGAGGAAAAAGTGGAAGAAACTTCCTTCCCACAGCAAAACCAAACAGTACATTTAAAACACACACACACACACACACACACACACACACACACATTTGTAATGTTCTATACCTCTTCACAGCACTTCCCTCCCCACCCTAATCCTATGTAACTATAAAGGAATTTAGAGAGGTGTCATCTATCTCTTTCTGGGGATCATGTTTGTTTTTTATATTTTCACAAGATCCATATCTAACTTTTGTGATTGTTCTTTCCTTTTACATTGTCATCTTGGGTATATTGTTTTGCATCTCTTCTTGTTCTTTTTGCATCAAATGTTTCCGTGCATTTATATTTGTATTCCTCATGTTGGCTGTTTATTATAACACAACAATATCCCATTACATTCATATACCACAATTTTATACTATAAATTTATGCTTATAAATTATAAGTTAAAATGTAAACTATAAATTTATGCTGCATCATATGAGCTTTTCTTCCCTGATGGATTCCCCACATATTCTTTCCAAATCTTTTTCTTCTAAATCCCCACTCTAGATTACTCCTCTTTCTCAGCTTCTTCTTGTTCATTTGTTCAGTCATGCCTGACTCTGATCCTATTTGGGATTTTCCTGGCAGAGATACTGGAGTGGTTTGCCGTTTCCTTCTCCAGCTCATTTTACAGATGAGGAAAACAAAGTTAAATGCTTTGCCCAGGATCATGTAGCTACTGTCTGAGGCTGCAATTGAATTCAGGTCATCCTAAACCCAGAGCACTATCCACTGCATTATGTAGTTTCCCATCTCTTTCTCAGTAGAGGACCTCAAATCCAATTTTACTTAGAAAAACGAAGACACATGTTATGATTTCCCTCTTCTCTGCCTTAAAATCCCTGTACATTGTCTTTCATTCTCCCCTCTTTTGCTCCAATCATCCCTGAGAAAAAGGTGGTCCTTTTTGCAAATACCTCCCTTCCTGTGCTCTGAAAAAAAAATTTTTTTTTTTTGTTCTACCTCTGACACTTGCATCCTTTGCAACATTTGGCCAGACCTCTGATTGCCTTAGACAACTTCTTAAACCTAATAAGTTGGAAATTAGTCCTAGACACTACTACTGGAATTTTGCTGTGGTTATATATTATGGACAGGTGCATTACTAGTTATCCTGAAGATTGGATGGTTGTTTTGTTAAATGATTGCTTCCTTTCTCTAATTTGGAAAGTCCTGATGGGGAGTTGGAGGGGTGGGGGGTGTTCAGAGGGATGAGTGGGGCCAGAGGTTATGCTGTGTAACTACTACAGTTAATAAATATTATATTGTTGGTGAAAAAAATTGATATATTTCGATGTTATATCACCTTGTTTCTGAAGTATATCATTTCCTTGTCCCCTAGAAAGGTGAACCATTCCTTCTAACAATAATTGTAAAAGAGGGGGGAAAAAGCAGTTCATAAAACTAACCAACACATCAGCTGAGGCTAATATCTAATAGTATATAGTGTCCCACACTCATAGTACCCCATTTCCCCAAGAAGGGAAGGGAGATGCATTTTGTTCTCTTCTCCAGTGCTAAGTTTGGCCATTATTATTATGCAATGTTCATTTTCATTTTTGTTCTTCCCATTTACTTTCCATTTTGTTCTTTCCTTTTACATTATTGTAATTCTTGTTTTACTGGAGCTGCTTATTTCACCCAGTATAAGTTCATTTAAGTCTTCCCATACATCTCTAAATTCTTTTTTTTTTTTTTTTTTTTGCTGAGGCAATTGGGGTTAAGTGACTTGCCCAGGGTCACACAGCTGTTACGTGTCTGAGACCAGATTTGAACTCAGGTCCTCCTGACTTCAGGGCTGGTGCTCTATCCACTGCGCCACCTAGCTGCCCCCATCTCTAAATTCTTTATATTCATCTCTTCTTAGAATGCAGTACAGTCAATGTACTACAGTTTGTTGAGTCCTTCCCCAACTGATTGGCTCCTACCTTATTTTCTAGTTCTTTGCTGCCAGAAAAAGTGCTATTGTGAATATTTCAGAGTATATGGAACCTTCTGTTTTTAACCTTCTTGGGACATATGCCTAGCAGAGGGATCTCTAGGCTTAAAAGGTATTGATATTTTAGTAACTTTTATGCAAAATTCCAAATTTCTTTCCAGAATAGTTGAACTAATTCTCAGTTCTACCAATAGTTTATTGGTGTGTTTCCTTTTCAAAGATATATATGTTCTTCATTCCATACTTTTTCTTTTCTGGGAGCCTATTCCCTCAATCATTCCCTCTCATTTTCAGGCTCTCCTTCTGCATGACTGCCTTCTCTCACTACCTATAATTATGCCCAGGTCTCCTCCATCTTCAAAAAAAACCTTCATTTGACCTAGTCATTCCCTCAAACTGTCATTCTTTATTCTTTCACATCATTTAGCACTGAATGGCAGTGCCTGGCACATGATTGCTATTTAATAAATGTTTATTGATTGATTTTACAGCCAAATTCTTAGAAAGAGTAATGAAGTAATTTGTACTCTTTACTTCCATTTCCTCACAACTCCTTGCAATCTGGCTGCTGACCCCACTACTAGGCTGAAACTGGCTTTTCCAAATGTACCAATGATATCTTTTTAAGATGGTTAACTTTTCAATCAACTTTTAACCATTAACCACCCCTCTCTTCTTTCTTCTCCCTTGGATCCTAGGGACACTGCTCAGCCTTGGTTTTCCTTTGTCTGACCATTCTTTTTCAACTTCTATGACTAGATTGCTGGGTCATCATGTGTTTTCTTTCCAGTAAATGTGGATATCATTCAAATTATTTCTCTCTTTGTGTCTGTCTGTTTCTGACTCTCCCAGGCCCCATCATTCTCTTTCATCCTCTTTCTCCTTCATTCTCTCCTTTTCTTTCTTCTTCATTCTCTTCCTCTCTCTTATTCTTTTTCTCCCTCACTCTTTTATTCTTTCTTTCTCTCATTTTCTTTCTCTCTTTTCCTCATTCTTTCTGTATCTTTTTCTCTCTATCTCTATCTGTCTATCTGTCATCTGTCTGTCTCTCTCTCTGCAATACTTCTCACTGCTATTTTATCCCCTCAATTTGAAAAGGTTGTCGCAAAACTTAAAGTCTTATATAAATTTACTTTATCCATTGCTACCATTATTATTATGGAAATGTGAAAAGATCAACTATGAGGTTGCATCTGGGCACAGACTTGATAGAAGAAAAAAAAACAGATTCTAAAATGCAGTGTTGAAGAGAGAATATATTCCAAGCATGAAGAAAAACCTGGAGTTCTCTTTCCTCATTTGTAAAATGGCATTGGATTAGATAATCTCTTTAGTTCTATCAATTTCTGATTCTGAATCTGATTTCCTAGATCTGGGACATTGTACCTTCCTCCTAGGCTTGTGTCACAACACTCACTTTTACACACCCAGTTCTAGGTGAAGTTTGGGTTTTTGTTGTTATTGTTGTTGTTGTTTTGTTAAAGCAATAGGAGGTTTTATCTCCCTGCTTCCCTTTCTAGTCAACTTTTCACACAACTGCCAAATTGCTATTCCTAAAATACTGTCTTTAATCTTGTCACTTCTCCACACAAAAATCTTCAATGGCTCCCCATTGGTTTCCATGATATTCCAATATAAAATAAAATTCATCTTGATATTTTAAAAACCTTCACAATCTTTATCTTACCTGCTTTCCCATTTTATATTACTAAATTATGATACAAAATATATGTTTTTATATTACAATCAAATCTTTTATGCTGTGTTACATATTTTATATTATACTATATAAGATATATTGCTATTTTTATTTATTTTGTATTGCTATATTATCTAGATTGTTATATATTTGTGGTGTTATATGTTACTATGTTTAATATTCCTATGTATCCTATATTTTGTTATTCATGTTTTATATTTACATACAACATCAAATATATTATTATTATTTATATAGATGTATTTATGCAATTCCTTTTTATGCATTCAACATTACATCCAAGGTAGCCCACTTGCTTATTCCTTCAACATGACAGTTTTGTAGATGAGGAAACAGTTGTGTGCCCAGTGTTACACAATTCATAAATGTCTGACATAAAATTTGAACTCAGTTCTTCCTGACTTGAGACCTAGTGCTCTAGCCACCTGACTTACCCAGTAAGCAACAGAACTTTGCTGAAGATTTCTATCCAGGAGACTAGTAACTGTGCTAACTATAAAGAATGGACTGGAAAAGACTAGAAATAATGCAGGCAGACCAGTTATTATAGTATGAAGAGATGCAGAGAACCTGAACTAGGAGTAGTGGCCTTGGGTGAGGAGAGAAGGGAATGATATACTACTCTCTTGAGTTAGGGGATTTTTTAAAAAATGTAAATGATATAAAATGATGTAAGTCCTTTTCTTGCATGAGATGAAAGCAGGAAGTATGCTGGTAAATTTTTAATAAATGAGTGCATGAAATGCTTTTAAATT
Organism: Myrmecobius fasciatus; assembly: GCA_023553655.1. Lineage (NCBI taxonomy): Eukaryota > Metazoa > Chordata > Mammalia > Dasyuromorphia > Myrmecobiidae > Myrmecobius > Myrmecobius fasciatus. The sequence goes on from JAJPUD010000929.1 coordinate 260,475, forward strand.
TCATCTGCATTATGATCACATTGTCTTAATCTCAACAAACAACAAAATAGACCAATCCCTGAATAGCATTTGCCAATTTCTGAGGTGTAAATGCTCACACTGAAAATTTTACAATCAGCTCAAAGAAAATCTATACTAGTTGGCTTTAGCACACTTCTATTCAGTTCAATTCAATAAATATATTTTCAGTGTCTAATACGCAAGACTAAGCCTTGACTGCTTTATTGTTCCACATGTACCCTGACTATTTAACCATTTAGTCAGTCTAGAGAAACTAGGCGGCTCAGGCCCTTCCTTTGCCTTGTTTCCCCTAGCCCATCAGAACTTGAAGTCCTTTGGATTTGAGTCTGAATTCTGCCTGAGTTTCCTACTAGCTGTATTTAACCTCTCTGGTCAATGCACTTAACCTCTCTGAGATTGTTTCCTCATCTGTACAATGGAGATAATAATAGCAGCTACCTCACAGGATGGTTATAAGAATTAAATGAAACAACATATGTACAGTGCCTTGTGCACCCACCAGATAAACACAAGTTGCTGCTGTTGCTGTTACTGCTCTATAACTTGAACATGGAGTTCAGTCTTTGGGGCTCTGGACCTTGAGCTATTGTTATTGAACAAAAGCATAAGAGAATCCTAGAGAGCCAGAAGAGACTTCATCAATTCCCTCATTTTACAAATTTAAAAAAAAAATGAAGGACCAAAGAGATTAAAATGGGATTTGCCAAGATCACACAGGTAATCTTAAGAAGCAAGGGCAGAATTCAAATTTAGGTCTTTTGATAACAAGTCCCACACTGTCACATGGGAGGTCTTTGAGAATTAACTGGAGTTTTCTTTGAGGCAGCTAGATGGTGCCACAGTGCACAGTCAGAAGTAAGGCTCATCTTCCTAAATTCAAATGTAGTCCCAGACATTTACTAAATTGTGTGACCCTGCACAAGTCATTTAACTATATTTGCCTCAGTTCCCTCATCTGTAAAATGAGCTGAAGTAGGAAATGGTAAACCACTCCAGTATCTTTGCCAAGAAAACCCCAAATGAATCACAAAGAAGTCAGACTAAAATGACTGAATAAATAATAAAATAACTAAAAATGGTCCTCTTCCTGTGGGAACTGAGAGTGAACCACAACACAGCATTTTAACGCTTTCTGTGAATATTTCCATGCATTCTGTTTTCCTTCTTAGGTTGTTTTTTTTCTTCTTCTCTTTCTAGATCTGATGTTTCTTGTGCAGTAAGATGGCTGTATAGATATGTATACATGTATTGGATTTGTCATATAATTTATCCTATCTAGCATGTATTAGATTGCCTGTCATCTAGGGGTGGGGGGTGGGGGGAAGAAAAGGAAAAGCTTGGGAAAAAAAAGTTTTTTTGCAAAGGTCAATGTTGAAAGGTCACTCATATGTTTTGCAAATAAAAAGCTTTATAAAAAAAAATTTAAAAAAAATAAAAAATAAAAATGGTCCTCTTACTGCCTTCTCCTTAGGATTAGTCTACCTTTTCTCTTGATTTTGGGAAAACTCCATGCTTTTCAAGTGGCCTGTTTGTCAGGAAAACTGAGTAGATTGGCTCATCCTATATAGGTAGGGGTTTCCAGTTTGGGGTACACATTCTGTTAAGGAATATGAAAAGCCTGTCAAAGGAGCATAAGGAATATTTGGTAAATTACAAGGTCTCTTGGCCTTTAATTATTTAAATTAATTTCTTTATTTTATTTCTATGGGTATGCATGGTAAAATGCAGATTTTTTCCTTTTCTTATTAGGGAATCCAGGAGGGTTTATTGAAAACTTAGAAATCCAAAATCTCCAAGTTAGGAAACCCTAAGTTAAGAAAAGTTAGGAACCCTTCCTTTCGAAGGTTCTCCCTAAAACAGGGGCTGAATATCCTAGTTTCCTTTTGTGTTTTTTGGTTTGTTTTTTATTCCCGTAGTCAGAAACCTATTCCCAGTCTTCATCTTCCCGTCCTTGAGCAAACTATATTATTTGACTTCAGTGTAACATTTCCTTCTGCTTTTCTCTTCCCTAGGGTCCTCCCAGGACTGAGTCAAGTATCACATCCCTCTAACCCACCGTGACTCAACCCTTCCCCTCATCCCTTGCCTCCTAAGATTCCACAAGCTAAGTCAGGATGAGTAACAGCAACAGCCTCTGCATCTTTGAAGACCGGGTCCTGTGCCCCATCTGCCTGGAAGTGTTCCGCAACCCGGTCACCACAGCTTGCGGGCACAACTTTTGCATGAACTGCCTCCAGGACTACTGGGATCACCAGGCAGCCATGGGGGAAACACCTTACTGCCCCCAATGCCGGGAGGTCTTTACCTCTAGACCCCACCTTCGAAAGAACGTCATCTTAGGGGAGATCGTGGCCTGTTTCACCCAGAATCAGACTCCAGCACCAAACAGGGCAGTGGCCGGGCCTGGAGATATCCCTTGTGACTTCTGTTCCCCAGAAAAACTCAAATCGGTCAAGTCGTGCCTGCAGTGTGCAGCCTCCCTCTGTGAGAACCACCTCCGCACTCACTATGAGGACCAGGTCTTCCAGGGCCACCGTCTGCTGGAGCCGATCTGGGATCTCAAAGCCCAGCTGTGCCGCAAACATCGCAAACTCCAGCGGCTCTACTGCAGGACCGAGGGCTGCTGCGTGTGTGGGGCCTGCCTGCTGGAGGAGCACAAAAACCATGACACCATCCCACTGGAGGAGGAGCGAGCCCGCAAGGAGGTGAGGGAGGAAGACGGGAATGGGTAAAGAGGCTCCGAGGAAGGCTTTTTACAAAGCTCTGTGGTGAGGTCATCCCCCTGGGTGGAGGAGCACCAGGGATGCTTACTGACATCCATCTTAGGGGAAGACCAAGAAGGGGGCTGAGGTCATCCCCCTGGGTGGAGGAGCACTCAGGATCAGGGAAGAGCTCCAGCAGACAGGGCTGCTCCATGCGCGCTGACAGCCATATTTGGGGAAGACCAGGGAAGGGGGCTGATCTGACTATGGGAGCCAGGACCTCCACCAGCATTCCTCACACTTCCCACAAGACAAAAGTCTTTTTTTTTTTTTTTTTTTTTTTTTTGCTGAGGCAATTGGGGTTAAGTGACTTGCCCAAGGTGACACAGCTAGGGAACGTTAAGTGTCTGAGGTCACCATTTGAACTCGGGTCCTTCTGACTTTAGGGCTGGTGCTCTATCCACTGCGCCACCTAGCTGCCCCAAGACAAAAGTCTTAATGGAATTTTAAGCTTTAATAATTTCAGAAATATTATGTTACAAGCACACAAAATGCATTTGAGAGTGCAATTATTTAAATTTTTATACATTTGTTTAGCTTTGTAAATTTTTAATGTTTTAAATTTAATTTTTCAGATGACACTTTCTTAAACTAGTGGATCAGAAGAGTACAGTTGGCTACCCCAGTCCTATGCTCTATTTCTATTAGACTTTTTTTGGGAGAGGGGGCATATCAAAACTGTCCTGTATGCATTGATACTTTATTATTTGAATAATCTTAGGGCTAAGATTATAAATGAAGTACTGTTAGTCACTGAACAGAAGATGATAAAAATTTTTATGAAGCCCCAAAATTGACTTAGATAATATATCACAAGATGGAACTTGTGTTAAATTTTACTAACTTTTTTTTATTATTTTATTTATTATTTATTATTATTATTGCTGTGGCAGTTGGGGTTAAGTGACTTGCCCAGGGTTACACAGCTAGTGTTAGGTGTCTGAGATGGGATTTGAACTCAGGTCCTTTTGACTTGAGTTCAGTGTACTATCTACTATACCATCTAGTTGCCCCTAATGTCAAATTTTAATAAGAAACATATCAACATCTTAAAATTTTAGGTAATTTAGATAATTTCAAATGTGACTTTTTGTAAGTTTGTAGCATATATATTTCTGAGGTTATTAATGCTTTAAACTCCACAAAGGCACCTTTGGGATGCCCTGTAGAATATTTCTATATTTGCAAAGGGTTGTACACTTATTAACTCATTGGATCCTTGCAACAATCCTGTGAAGTGTTAACTCAAACACAGAGAGATTAAGCTATCTGCCCAAGCTCACACTCAAAGTCTTTCTGACTCCTAAACTCTATCCATTAAACCACCTAGGTACTTCATTCTGTTTAATCTTAGAATCAGATTTTTAGAAGTCATCTTAATCAAACTTCTCACTCTTACATTAAAGGGATCATTCTACAATTACAAACATTCACTTCCAGGGGTTAGGCAACTCCCTACATTGCAAGGTGGCCCATTCCATTTTCAGATAGCCCTCATTATTATACAGTCCTTCCATATAGAATAATAGCTAGCATTGGCAGCTAGGTGGTGCAGTGGAGAATGTGTCAGGCATGGTGTCAGGAAGACTCATCTCCCTGAATTCAAGACTGGTCTCAGACACTTACTAACTGTATGTCCCTAAGCAAGTCACTTAACCCAGTTTGCCTCAATTTCCTTATCTGTCAAATGAGCTGAAGAAGAAAATGGCAAATCAATACAGTATCTTTGTCAAGAAAACCCTATAAAGGGTCATGAAGAGTCAGATATGATATAAAATGACTTAGCAGCATTTATATAGTGCTTTATAAGATTTGTTGCAAAAGCACTTAATGTTTCCTTATTTGATAATATATATAAACATATTCTCATGCATGCATATATGCATATACGTATATATACATTGCATATATAAACAGACATAAAATATGTGTATGTAAACATACATATGCATGCATGCATATATATGTGTGTGTTTTGTGTGTGTTTTTTGTGTAGCTATCTATCTATAGATATATATAGATATATAGATGCATATATCTATATCTATACAGAGAAAGAAAGAGAGAAAGCATGGACCAAGTGTGTGTGTATATATGTATGTGTATAGATGTATAGATGTATCTTTACATAAATCCTATATAGAGACATTTACCTATCTATATCTATATACCTGTATCTTTCTATCTATATCTATATATCTACTTATCAATCAGTTATTTAAAAAAAACGGGCCATGCTCAGAGTTGTTATTTCTTGCTTCTGGAGCAACTTTGGAGCTTTTTCCCAGTCCAACAGAGAAGACACAGCAAGTCCTAAGTAATTCCTCGGTGTGTCCTCCCTCCTCCCCCTAACAGACAGTATCAGTTAAAATGAAGAGATTCTGGAATGGCCTCTTGAACTTCAACTGTCCAGGTGGCATCCGATAGCTTTAGGACTTGCAGGGGGTGGAAGGACAGCCTTTCTCTACTTTCTGCCATGGCTTACCGTGCCCACAGGATGGATAGGGCAGGGGGCTCAATGAGGGGAGCTTGCACATGAGCTTCCTCTTAGTGCTTCATTTCCTTGAGATGGGCACCTTCAGGATTGGAAGTGGCCTCTGAGTTTCAAGAAGTCTCGAAGTCTTTTGATTTCAGTGATAGTAGCAACCGAAGAAGTAGTGGCAGCTGATGGCTGGGGGAGTTTCTACATTGGGAAGTATGGCTTCTACTATTAGGAGAAATGGTTCCACCCTGGCCATTTTGTCAGCAGATATATACTAGGAGCTTTTCGGACAGTGCAGTGCTAGGATGAAACCAAATGTTTAATTGGTAGTTCTGCAAATTGCTTTATATTCTGATAAGGTTTAAATATATAGTATACAGTATATTTAAGTATATAGGTTTAAGTAACCTGCTAGAAAGCAGGTTATAACAATAGTTATATGTTGTTACTGAATCCTGGTCTGTTAATACACATTTGTGTCTATTATGTATAGCATTTTTGTGAATATAATAATAAATTACCTGACCTTTACATTATTCATATTACACACTAATTATCTTTTTCTCCCCCTTTTGGGTGAACTCTAGATGTAACCTAATAAATAGTTGAGGGGAGAAGGGATTAATGAGTTACAAATTGTGAGAAAAAAACAACCCCCTTTCATTAGAGGCCGGGTCCCCCCGTATTGAATTCAGTTGAACTGCATATTAGGGTTTAGGATGAAGAGTAGTGTCAGCTGACACTCCTAGCCCCTTTGGGGATCTCATCTGGTTTTTGAGGGGCTGATGCAGAAATTTAAACTTCATCAGAACACAAACACTTTGTATTACTATTAGTCATTTTATGTTTCATTTTAACTTTTCATTCTCCAAGAAAAACTCCTAGTATGTATATACCTTCAGGTAAAATGGATAGCGGTTGAACCAGTGCTCCTGTCAATAATTATACTCTCCAGTGTAGAAACTCCTCCTGCCATCAGCTACCACCACTTCTGTGGGGTGCAGGCACCACTGAAATCAAAAGACTACCAGACTTTTTTTTCTTAAATAATATTTTATTTTCCCCCAATTATATGCAAAGACAATTTTTAACATTCATTTTTTTTTAAATTTTTGAGTTCCAGATTTTCCTCCTCCCTCTTAATTCTTTCCTCCTCCCTGAGACCTCCCTTAAAATGGAGTGTCCAGAACAAGGACGAAAAAACAAAAACAAAACCAAAACAAAACTAGTATTCCTGCCATTATATTTGTGCTAGAAGACAAAGAGACTCACTCAATCACTTCCTTTGCCCTGGACATTCTTCTTCCAAAATTGCTAAGTATTTTATTCCTTTTTGGACAACCTCATCACATTGTTTTTTCATGTTCACTTTGAAGCCAACTAAAATCTCTCAGACTTTTTCAAAGAAACTGTTGTTCAGCCAGGTCTCTCCCATCCTGTTACTTGAGAGCTGTTTTTTAAGGGTTGGTGGAGAACTTTATGTGTATCCTATTCAATACTGTATTATCTTGTTAGTTTAAGTGCATAGTTCCAACCTCTAGAGATTTGATGGGGAGGAGGGAAGAGAGGCAACTGTAAGACAATAATGGGAAGCTGATCTTGAAGTTAGGAAGAGAAAGTCCTTTAAGTTTAAGTCCTGTCTTTGACAAATATAGGCTGTGTGACCCTAGGTATGTCACTTAATTTCTCTTCGTAGTCAAGTCATGGCTGGGGCAGCCAGGCAGTATAATGAATAAAGTGCTAGGCCTCAGAACAGGAAGACTTTGAGCTCATAATTCTGTCTTATTAGCCTGTGTCTGCCTGTAAAATAAAGATAATAATAGCACCTAAACCTGAGTGGTATATTTGCTGTTCAGTTGTTTTGGTAGTGGCTGACTCTTTGTGACCCCATTTGAGATTTTCTTGGCAAGGATATAGGAGTTATCTGTCATTTCCTTCCCTCAGATCATTTTATAGATGAAGGAACTGAGGCAAACAGCATTAACCAGCTATTAAGTTTCTGATGCTGAATTTGAACTTGGGTCTTTCTGACTCCAATCAGTCTTTACCCAGGGCTTTATCCACTACACCACCTAGCTGCCACCAGTATTGTACTTCTGTTGAATATCCTTTTTTTTTAAAATTTTTATTTTCCCCAGTTACATGTAAAAACAATTTTTTGGTTATATGTATGTACATTCATTTTTTTTACATATTATGAATTATGTTAGGAGGAAAATTAGAACAAAAGGGAACAACCACGAGAGGAAAAAGGGGGGGGAAGGGAATGTAGCATTTGTTGATTTAATTTCAGTCTCCATAGTTCTCTTTGGATGTGGAAGGCATTTTCCATCCAAAGTTTATTGGGATGCCTTGGATCACTGAACCACTGAGAACCAAATCTGTCATAGTTCATTATCACACAATCTTGCTGTTGCTGTGTACAATGTTTTACTTGTTCTGCTTGTTTCATTCTGCATCAGTTCATGTAAATCTTCCCAGGCTTTTCTAAGGCCTGTACATCTTTTTTTTTCCCCCTGAGGCAACTGGGGTTAAGTGACTTGCCTAGGGTCACACAGCTAGGAAGTGTTGTGTCTGAGATCAGATTTGAACTCAGGTCCTTCTGACTTCAGGGCTAGTGCTCATCCACTGCACCACCTCGATGCCCCCTGTACATGATTTTTAAAAATAGAATAATAATGTTCCATTACATTCATATACTATAACTTATTTAGACATTCTCCAACTGATGGGCATCCATTCAGTTTCCAGTTCCTTGTCATTACAAAAAGGGCTGCCACAAAGTGCTGTTTTCCCTTTTTAAATAATTTCATTGGGATACAGACCAAATAGATATACTCTTAAATCAAAGGATATGCAGTTTTATAGCTCTTTGGGCATAGTTCCAAATTGCTCTCCAGAATGGTTGGACAAATAAATATTTCTTAGGCACATGCCAAACATATTAGTTAAATCTCTCACCTTTTTTATGTATGACCCATTATTTTGGTAGACATGCTTTCCATGTTTTCATTAAGATATAAACAAAAATACTGAATAGGGATTGCCCCTGGTGGATTGCCCATTTCTTGGAAGAACTGTAAATAAATCAACTTATTTCATTTAGGGGAGGGGGGAAGGAGGGAGGGAAGGAAGGAGGGAGAAAAAAAGAAAGAAGAGGAGAGAGAGAAAAGAAAACGAAAACTCAGAAGTTAAAGGAGAGGGAAGAGGGAAACGATCACATCCAGAAAATGTGATCACTATGTGGTACTATGTGCTGCTATATGGCACTGATGCCTCTTTTTATTTATTTTTATGATTTATTTATTTATTGCTGATGCAATTGGGATTAAATGACTTGCCAAGGGTCACACAGCTAGGAAATATTAAGTGGCTGAGGCTGGATTTGAACTCAGGTCCTCCTGACTGGTGCTTATCCACTGTGACATCTAACTACCCTAATGCCTCTTTTTTAGAAAGATACTCCAGTACTTTCATGAGCTTCTCATTTTATTGATGGGATTATTTCCTCTATTATTGGTTATTGTAACTCATCTATATCTGCCCATCTCTCTGTGGATCTATTGGTTTTGGGCAGGGGTTCAACTCTTGACAAAAAAGCTTTAGTAATTCTAACTATCAGTTGCGCTGAAATTCAGTGGTTTTCCTACCTCCTCTGATAATCAGGGTTAAGTGACTTGCTCAAGGTCACATAGCACATTTGAACTTAGGTCTTCCTGTGTTCAGGGTCAGTGCTCTATCCACTGTGCTATTTAGCTGTCCCAAGGCCGTGTTCTTATAGGAAAACAGAGCAACTGACTTTGGCAACAGGAAAAGAGAAGACAAAGCCCTTTGAAGTCTGTCCTTCTGAAGGGGGTGACTTCCTTCATATCCCCTCCTCTCTGCCCAGGTAGAAGTCCGGAAAGTCCAGGCCAACGTAGAGAACCAGATGTTGATCATTGCATCTGATAGCCAAAAGCATCGAGGGCGGGTAGCTTTCCTCACGGTAAGATTGACATATGCTTCCTAAGCCCAGGCTTCTAGGGCATGCTCTGGGGTAGCCCACGAGTCAGACTGTAGTGGGATGTTACAGGGTTAGAAAAACATCCAGGGAGTCAGCATCCATCTAATTAACCTCCATCCCTAACTTCTCAAGGTGAATGAAATGATTTGGGGTAGGAATGAGATGAAATTGGATTGGGATATTGGGATAAAATGAAATGTGTGAATAAAGTGAAATGTGGAATGGGATGAGCCAAATTGGTATGAAGTTGAGATGGGATGGAAAAGTCAGAACCTATTCCCAGAACCTATCCCCAGAACCTCACTGAAGTTAGGACTCCTTGTTTGGATTTTCAATTTCATCACTACCTTTGGCTCTAGGTTTGCTTCTGGCATTTGCCTTTCTTTCCCTCACTGGAGGGGCTTACCTGGGTTTGGGGCTGAGGGCAAGGCCTTGGCATTAGGGGTACCCTGTGCCATATGGGCACTCCCATTCTTGGGTTCAGGATCCCCAAGCTGGGAAAGGTTAGGGATTCCTCTCCTTTACCCCTCCAGAAACTGATCCAGACAGTACGAGAGGATGTAAATCGTTGTTTTGCGAACATCGGAAGGGAGGTAAAGCGGCTGCAGGTGAAAGTCTTGGAGTTTGTGGAAAAGGAGGAGGCAGCTGCCCTGGGTCAGCTGGGCAGCTCTATCCAACAAAGTCACAGTCGCCTCTTAGAACTAGAAGGTGATAGTGTCTGGCTCCGGAGCCTGCTTACCAACCAGAGTGACCAGCAGTTTTTAGAGGTAAGTGTTCCTCAAATAATACTACCCATTATCCCACCACTAGCCCTTTCCCAACCCCTGCCTACCTCTTATAGCAGAAAAACAGTCACTGGAATAGGCATCAGAAGCCCTGGGCTCTCCTCCTGGACCTACCCCTGACTTGCTCTGAAAACTTGGGCAAATGACTTCATTATTCATACCTAAATTAGAATCCTAGACCTACTATCTACTTGTAGGAGTACCGGTAATCTCCCTGGGCTTCAGTTTCCCTCTATGTAAAATGAGTTTCATTTGAACTAGAGAATCTGTAAATTCCCTCTTAACTCTTAAATTCTGATTCCAGATATTTCTGAGCCTATAAAATTTAAGCCAATGCAACAGGTATACATTAAACACATAGATAGATGCAGAATGCTATGCTGGGGCAGAGATAATATACAAAGTTAAGATAAATATTGTCCTTGCCTTATGGAGTATATATATATATATATATGTATACACACACAACACACATATATAACGTGTATAACACACACACACACACAAAAGTAATACATTTTGTGCCTAAGACAGGTACAAGCAAAGTTCTATGAAGGGAAAAGTAATTATTAACTTAATATTAAGGGGCAAGGTGGTTAGGGAAACTTTTTAGAGAAGATAACCTTCTAGTTATGTTTTAAAATGAGTGGGATTTCAGCTGGAATAGAGAAGATTAGGAGCAAAAACACATTAAGAAGTTACACCAGAATGACCTCTTTACACATTTAACCTTAGAGGTGTTAATGATTTTGTGTTCCCACAAATCTAAGCTCCCCTTCTTGTTAGTCCAGATTAGTGAGTCCATTCCTGTGATCGTCTTTTGAGTTATGCGATCAGTGCCGTGGGATAAGCTCTGAAGGCTAGAAACTGAGACAAAAATCTTATTTCAACTTCACCCAACAAGGTGGAGTGGAAAGAATGTGATATACTCACTACTCTCCTACAACCCTCAAACCCTCCCTTTCTGTTGGAAAGTTTTTCCCTAATCTTTCTACTATATCAGGGCAATAGGTCAATTTCCTATGAGAGGTAGCTGCTAGATAGTGTTGCATTTGTAATCAGAAAGATCTGAATTCAGATTCTGCTTCAGACACTTACTAACTCTGAGGACCCTGGAGAAGTCACTTAACCCCAAGATCAGACTATGACCCCTAAGATACCTTCCATGTCTAAAGAAAGCATGCAACAAACAACATTAATCATAGTTGATCTCCTCCATCTTTAAACTTTTGATCAATGTGTCATGTTCTTTCTCAGTCATGCCAGGCTAGATCTAGAAAGTGAAATGGTAACATGTTCCTCCCTTCAGCCCCCTTCTTCTCCAGCCTAAACTCTGCTTCCCAAAGTGGAAGTGGAATGGACTAAGGATGGATTTGCAAGCAGTTGCATTCCTTTCATTCCCTCATCCTGTACAAAAGTAACTTTTAGACTTTCATTGAGATCAAAATACCAAGAACCATTTAAAAATAATTCCCAAGAATCAGTGGAAACCTTCTCTTAAGTTAAAAAAAAAAGTGGCCTCTCAAAGACCCACCCAACTAACTGATCCATAGCTTAAGCTATGTCCTGTCATTGATATGTCAGTACCTTGAGATTGGAGCACTTGCCAGAATCATAGAGGAGGAAGGAAGGAAAGAGGGAGAGAGGAGAGGGTATAGGAGTAGGAAGACAGGCAACTTGTGCCCCACCTCCCTCACTGCCACAGCTGCCACTCCCGGGGCAGCTTGAAGCTCCCAGCCACTGCTTGGCACACAGCTGACAGGGCTCCTGTCCCCGGGGCCCTGGCCCCAGCCCATCCCACCTCCTAGGAGTTCCCAAGGTTGAAGCAGTTCCCAGCCTGTACAGAATCCCTGCTGGGCACCACGTGTGAAGAAACAAACAGCTTTCCTCGGCTCTCAGAGATCCTGGCTGAGCTGCGGGTCCAACTGGCTGTGGTGGGCCTCCGCTTTGTCAACCAACTTCTTCTAAAGGGTGAGTGTGTCAGCTAAGAGGGTTTGATAAGAGCTGGGAAGGGAGTGGAGGAGTTAGGGACTAGGGATCATTTGGCTGTATTTTTCCTTCTATACACCTACCTAGTTGGAAGAGAACTTGGGGAGAGGGTAAAGAAATTGGGGAAACCTACGTTGTTTATATTTTGGTGGGCATGGAGTGCTGGCCTAATCCCTGGACCATCTGTCCACTGTGACTGGGAGAGAACCAACTGTTGGGAAGTGGTCTGTAGGAGAGTAACTCAAATGAGCTCACTGCAACTACAAAAGGATCTTTATCTCCTCAGGAATTAAGATGCGTTCCTATGAGGTGCTACCCCCAGTTGTGGAAAGGAAGAATCTACTAAAGTGTGAGTCCAAGGTCCTGGGGTGCCTTGCCCTTTGAGGGGGATGGAAGTAGCAAGGTGCAGTGGAGAAATAGATAGATCTGATGTCAAAGGACCTGGTTCAAATCCCAGTTCTGTCACCTACTATCTATGTGACCTGAGCAAATCATTTAATTTTCTAGACCTCCACTTGCTTATCTCTAAAATTAGGGGATTAGGTTGGTAGATAATTCCTAATATTTGTTCTAACCCTAAAGTGGGCTTGCAAGGGACCTGACTCAAGCCATTTCTGCCCTCTACTCTTCTTCATTCTGTTCCCTTGGAAGAATTTGTATCTTTATCACTCTTTATCAATCCCCACCTAACCATTATCCCAAAACCCAAACAAATAATCTTGAGACTTCAGAGATGTTGCTGAGGGAATTGACTTTAGGTAGCCTCATCAGGAAGTGAATGGAAGTAGTTCTGCTGGGAGAAGACTCCATCTTGGGAAGCATAAATTGGAGACCCAGGTTTCTCCTGATCGTGAGATTAGTCCTGCTGTATATGGGTGGTCTGGGGAGACACAGCTCTGGCCACAGCTGGGTGATCGTTAGCAACCAGAGGGACCAGAGCAAAGCTGAAACTAATACCCATATTCCTCTGTCCTTGACTGAGCCAGGCTCCCCTCTGTTCTCTGCCTCTGCTCACAAGCATCCACTTCATGCTCAAGTTCATATCCAAGGTCCAGCTTTCCACACACACACCTCAAAGCCTTAACCCTCTGCAGATAAAGTTTTCCCTGATTAAACAGGTAGGAAATGTTCCCTCTTACACATGTAGGAACATAGTTCTATATTCCAGATTATATATACGAAAAACACTAGTTCTATATTCGTTATTTTTAATTAGAAGATTATATATATGAAGAACACTAGTTCTATATTCGTTATTAGTTGGAAGACTATATATGAAGAGCATGTCTGTGTCCTCCCCTTCGCAGGGTAGGGATCGGACACAGCAGAATCACTGGCAGCCGCTCAGTTCATTACTCCCACTCCCTTGTACTTTCTTCCAGCTGCATTTGCACTATGTATTCAATCTATAATCTGTCAGTAGTCAATAAGTATTTACTAACTGCTTGCTTGTATATAGGCACTGATAAGTGTAGGATTCCTCCGTGTAAGAGCCCTCCCTGAGGGCTTAGGTAAAACTTAAACTCCAGATTTCTTCTGATCTGTTAAGGCAATCTAGCCTGAGGCAGTTCAATTGCTTGAAGAAGCTGGAGGGAAAAAGGCCAGAGCTGAGGGGCCGTTAGAGAAGGGAGGCGAATGGGATTGCTCTCATGCAAATGATATGTAAATCACCACCTCTGTTCTGGACGAGTCCAGAGCTCCCGGCCCTCTAGGTCCCAGTTTGCAGCGCTGTCCCCCCTCCCTTCCCTCCTTTCTCTCACCTCTCCCCCATCCCCCACCCCCATCAGGCTACTGCAACTTGAACTTCGACTCAGCCACCGCCAGTGAGGAACTGTTCCTCTTCAAGGAGACCCACTCGGTGCTGAACTTGGGTATCCTCCTCGAGCCCTATGCCTCGGGCCCCTTCCCGGGGTTCAACCAGTGGCCCCAGGTGCTGTGCACCCGAAGCATGGCGGAGGGCCAGCACTACTGGGAGGCCGAGGTGTCCAACTCGTGGGTCTGCGTGGGTGTCACGTACAGCTGCACCCCCCCGCCCAGCGGGCGACCCCGACGCAACATCGTCTACCTGATCGGCCGCAACAGCGCCTCCTGGTGCCTCGAGTGGGACTCGCTCAAATTCTCGGTGTGGCACAATAACACGCAGACCGTGCTGCAGGGGGGCTACTACCGCACCATCGGCGTGGCCCTGGACTACCCCGCCGGCTGCCTCTCCTTCTACGGCGTGGCCGGGGGCATGAGCCTCATATACCGCTTCCTCACCAATTTCCTGGAGCCGCTCTACCCGGCAGTCATGGTCAGCAGCGGGGCGTCCATCACCCTCAAGCAGTACCCGGAGTCTTAACCGGGCGAGGGACTGTCGAAGGGAGGGTCGCCCCCTCCCCACGCCGCTTCCCGTCGCCGCCGCAGCCCTCCCTCTTGGCCAAGGTCTCAACTACAAATAAAATTGGATTCTATCTCACTCCAAGGACAACGGTGGTGGAATGGAATTCTTGTTTGGAGGGCCAGAGGATGGGTTCAGGTGGGGAAAAGGCTTAAATGGGTCTCCAGAGAATCAGCAAGAGGATCCAGGGCACGATCTGCCCCTCCACCATCTCCCCCCCCCCCCCATTCTTTATCCCCCACCCAACCCTCATTTTGACTTTTGAGCATCACTCACCAAAATCTAGGCAGAAGTGGAGTAAGCACGAGGCAATTCTATTACCACCACATCCCTCCCTTTGCAGGCTTCCAGGCACCATGGTGTCTGGGGAAACGGGGCCTAGGATTGGCTCTTGCAGGTCCTTAGGGCTTCCTACTCCCCACTGAGAAAGTAGTTTAGTCCCCAAAAGCAAGAATTTTCAAGTAAAATGCTCTTGGAGCTTAACTAAGCAGGCATTCCGTGCCAATCCTATGCCACTGGGCATCAAACTCTGAAGCAAGAGGAGCCTATAATGTGGGTGTGATTTGTATATGACTTTTCTAGATTCAAGTCAGGGCACAGTTAATAGCTAAAAGCACTGGCTGTCAGGTCCCAGAGAACCAGCTGGAAATTTCTGAACGAACATACATGAGATTGGTTCCTATTTGAAGAGGTTTCTAGGACCTATGCTAAGAGATTTGATTAGGAGTAAGGGATATTGAAGGCTCTTCCCTATCCTTGGAACGTGTCTTGAGTCATATGTCTGCTGTGAATTTTAGGAAAAGCTTGGACCCCTGGGGGTCTGAGGTGTGATGTATTCTGGATTATTAATTCAAATTGGGGCTGAAGTGGGATACAAGAAGGTACAGTAGGGACAAAGGAAACTACTTTAGCTAATAAATTTAAACCTTGACAGTCCTTAGAGGGGTTATTACCTGGATTTGAACCCAACCTCAGACACTAAGTAGGTGATTCCATGGCAAATTCACTTCAGCTCTGAATATGTAATACTTTCATTACTATTTCAAAATGCTGTGGAGGAGCAGTTATATGGTGCAGTGGATAGAGTCACCGACCCTGGAATCAGTAGTTCAAATATGACTTCATATGCTTACTAGCTGTATGAACCTGGGCAAGTCACAACCCCAAATGCCTTGCCCAAAAGTAAATGCCACAAAATATGAGCTATTATATAAAACCCTTTATTTGACAGAGGAGAAAACTCAGATCCAAAGAGACAACAGCTAATAAGGAAAAGAATCAGAATCCAACCTGAGGACTTCTGACCACAACTCTAATGTTCTTCCTACCAAGGATGCTATCTAGTCCTGCCATAGACTTAGAGATAATTGAGGGGGCACAGGAATCCAAGACCAGCTGAGCCCATGTCTCCACCTCTACTCTAAAACATAGAGTATTGGTTGATCCTACTTTGAGGTGTATTCAAGTTTAAACCCATGCCTGGTTCAGAGTCTCTCTTCACCCTATGATTTCCCCCCAAAAGAGGCTAAATTTCGAGGCTTACTCTAGAGCTGTACTCTTAGACCTGCTCACTGTATATCTGTCTAAATTTTTGGTGGAAGATGCCAAAAGGCCAAGGGGCTTCCTTTTTTAAAATAGTATTTACTTTTTTTTAAAAAAAAGACTTATCATGGTAGCTTTTATCAGTCATTTCTAGAAATATCTCCCCTATCCCATCCTTCCTTTGTATCAAAGACAAACATTTAAATTCTGTCGATGTTGTCAACTTTTTTTCTATAGTTCAGTCTAAGAAAGACAAATAGATTATTCCTGCTAAGAAGGCATACATGGATGTATGGGAGCACAGTTAGAATTGAGCTCAGGGTGGATACAAAGTGGGGGTTATAAAGACAAAAAGTGTGTGTGTGTGTGTGTGTGTGTGTGTGTGTGTGTGTGTGTGTGTGTGTGTAATCTCATAGTGGTCTGATCAGGTTATCAAGACAAAAATCACAGGTCAGTGAGGGGAGGTAATTGTAAAATAGTTTTTTTTTTAATCAGGTTATCCCTGGCCTGGGCTGTTTTTCAGAAGGGTTATCATGATCATATCAGGTTTGGTCACTGGGCTGAAGGTTTACTTGAGATAGTCCAAGTAGTAAAGCAGGGGTAGTTCCAGGTTCAGCAAGCAAACACTGCAAGAAATTTCTGCTGTATCCAGCTTAAGGAATGCTCAGTTTGTCTCCTGCTGATTTCCAGGTCAATTTGGGTTCCTCTGCATGGTAGGGGAGCTTGAACAAATCAAAGTGATTAGTAAAAAATAAACTGCTTCAGTTTCATAATATATATATATGTGTACATATATATATATATATATATAACATTTTGCTCTAATAGACTCCCTCCTCTTTGCTAATTGCACTCTTCTAACAAATGGAAAAAAAGATGCAATGGCTCTCTTTGATGAAATATACATTTTCCCTCATCATCTCCCATCTCTCTATCAAGGAAAAGGCAGTATGTTTCATGATCGGTTTTCCCCATAACATTACTGGTTTTTTAGTTACTCAAAATTTGACTTGAAACCTTGACAGTCTACCTGACCCACAACCCCTGAGGGAGAGAAAGTTCATAGTCATAGGATCACATATTGTTGGAATGTAAAGCAGAAGTTCTTTTTGTAAAAATTAATATTTTTCTCAATTACATGTGAGAATAATTTTTAACCTTTCTTACAATTTTGAATTTTCACCTCCCCTTCTCTTCCATCATTGAGAAGACAAGCAATTTGATAATGATGTATGTTCAGTCAGGTAAAACATTTCCATATTAGTCATGTTGTGTAAAAAAAACACAAAGCAAAAAAAAGAAAGAAAGAAAAGAAAAATAGTGTTTGTTATTTTTTAAAGTACACTTTGATCTGCATTCAGTTTCCATCAGTTCTTTCTCTGGAGAAGTAAAACTTTTTTACCCATAAGTCTTTCAAAATTGTCTTGGATTGTTGTACTACTGCTTGAAATAGCTGTCATTCACAATTGATCATCATCCAATATAGGTATTATTGTGTATCCTATTATCTTGTTCTGTTCATTTCACTTTGCATCAGTTCATATAAATCTTTCCAGAAGTAGGGGTTCTTAGCCTTTTTTTTTTTAGCCATGGTCCTCTTTAGCATTCTGGTATAGCCTGTGGATCCCATCTCAGAATGTCCACAAATGCATAAAATAAAATACAGAGAACTACAAGGAAATCAATTATATTGAAATGTCATTTTCATATTTTTTATGACTTCACATGTAAAATGGTATAATTTTGCTGGCCTTCTCAATGGGGAGAGGAGGAATTGGAAGGAGTGAGAGAATTTGGAACTCAACATTATCAAAACCAGCAGTAGAGACACTGGGCCTGTATCCCAAATAAATTATAAAAAAGGGAAAAGAATCCATATATGCAAAAATGTTTATAGCAGCCCTTTTTGTAGTGGCAAGGAACTGGAAACTGAGTGGATGCCCATCAGTTGGGGAATGGCTGAGTGGATGCCCATCAGAATGGGAAAGTTATGGTATATGAATGTTATGGAATATTGTTGTTCTATAAGAAACAATCAGCAGGATGATTTCAGAAAGAACTAGAGAGATTTGTATGAACTGATACTAAGTGAAGTGAATAGAACCAAGGGCACATTGTATACTGCAACACCGAGATTATGATAAACTCTGAGAGATTTAGCTCTTTTCAACAATGAAGTGATTCCAAATAAAATCAGACCTAATCAATTGGAAAAATATTAAGTGCTCATGGGTAGGCAGAGCGAACATAATAAAAATGACAATACTACCCAAACTAATCTACTTATTTAGTGCCATACCAATCAAACTCCCAAGAAATTATTTTACAGATCTAGAAAAAATAGTAGCAAAGTTCATTTGGAAGAACAAAAGGTCAAGGATTTCAAGGGGATTAATGAAAAAAAA
>JAJPUD010000929.1:279243-289243 GCA_023553655.1 Myrmecobius fasciatus
AATCATCTTTACATTTAATGGTTCTGATAAAGGCCTCATTTCTAAAATATATAGAGAATTGTCTCATATATATAAGAATTCAAGCCACTCTTCAATAGATAAGTGGTCAAGGGATATGAACAGACAATTTTCAGATGATGAAATTAAAACCATCTCTAGTCATATGAAAAGTTGCTCCAAATCACTATTGATCAGAGAAATGCAAATTAAGACAACTCTGAGATACCACTACACACCTGTCAGATTGGCTAAAATGACAGGAAAAGATAACGATGAATATTGGAGGGGATGTGGGAGGGCTGGGACACTGATGCATTGTTGGTGGAGCTGTGAATGGATCCAGCCATTTTGGAGAGCAATTTGGAACTATGCTCAAAAAGTTGTCAAACTGTGCATACCCTTTGACCCAGCAGTGTTTCTACTGGGCCTATATCCCAAAGAGATCTTAGAGGAGGGAAAGGGACCCACATGTGCAAGAATGTTTGTGGCAGCCCTTTTTGTAGTGGCTAGAAACTGGAAACTGAAGGGATGCCCATCAATTGGAGAGTGGCTGAATAAATTATGGTATATAAATGTTATGGAATATTATTGTTCTGTAAGAAACGACCAGCAGGACGATTTCAGAGAGGCCTGGAGAGACTTGCATGAACTGATGCTGAGTGAAACGAGCAGAACCAGGAGATCATCATGCACAGCAACAACAGTATTACATGATGATCAATTCTGATGGACATGGCTCTCTGCAATAAAGAATTGTCTCAAACCAGTTCCAGTTGTTCACTGAAGAAAACCATATACACCCAGAAAGAGGGACATGAAATATGGACCACAACGTAACATTTTCATGATCTCTATTGACATTTGCTTGCATTGTGTTGCCTTTCTCTGATTCTTTTTTTTTTTCTTGTAGATAGGATTTTTCTTGCATAACTTCTCAAGCATTTCAACATTATTAACATGTAGTGGACTTCCTGCCATCTGGGGGAGAGGAGGGGACTGGGGGTAAAATTTGTATTGGAAAGCTTTGTAAAGATCAAGGTTGGGGAACTACCCATACATATGTTATACAAATAAAAAGCTTAAAATAAAAAAAATTAAAAAAAACAATGAAGTGATTCAGGCCAATTCCTTGTGATGGAGAGAGTCATTTTCATCCAGAAAGAGGACTATGGGAAATGAGTGTGGATCACAACATAATATTGTCACCTTTTTATTATTTGCTCTATTTTTTGCATTTTTTCTTTTTGATCTGATTTTTCTTGTGCAGCATGATAAATGTGGAAATATGTGTAAAAGAATTGTACATGTTCACCATATATTGTTATCTAGAGGAGGGGAGCAAGGAGGGAGAAAAATTTGAAACACAAGATTTTGCAAGAATGATTGTTGAAAACTCTGCATATATTTTGAAAATAAAATGCTTTTATTTAAAAAAAAGAAAGATTTTGAAGAACTTCAAAAGATTACAAAACCAAAAGATAAAGGAGTTCTATAGAATAAATGATGAATGTTCTAATTTTTTTCTTTTTAACTTATTTTAAAACACATGGTTTTATGAATTATGTTGGGAAAGAAAAATCAGAACAAAAGATAAAAACCATAGGAGAGAAAAAAACAAAGAAGTAAATATAGAATATGTTGATTTACATTCAATCTCCATAATTCTTTTTCTGGGTGCTTATGGCATTTTCTGTCAAAAGTGTATTAGGATTGCTTTGGATCACTGAAGAGAACCAAGTCTTTCATAGTTGATTATTGTACATTCTCACTGTTATTGTGTACAATGTATTATTCCTGGTTTTGCTTGTTACACTCAACATCAGTCCCAGTAAATCTTTCCAGGACTTAGAATAATAATATTCCATTATTTTCATATTCCACAGTTTATTCAGTCATTCCCTAATTGATGGACATCTACTCATTTTCCAATTCTTTGCTATCACAAAAAGAGCTGCTATAAACATTTTTGCACTTGTGGGTCCTTTCCCCCCTTTTATGATTTCCTTGGGACACAGACCCAGTAGTGGCACTAAGTCAAAAGGTATGCACAGTTTTATAGCCTGTTGAGCATAGTTCCAGATTGCTCTTGGTTGGATCATTTCACAACTCCATCAGCAATGAATTAGTATCCCAGTTTGCTCACATCCTTTCCACCATTTATCATTATCTTCTCCTGTCATCTTAGCCAGTCTGAGAGGTGGTACCTCAGAGTTATTTTAATGTGAATTTCTCTAATCGATAGTGATCTAGAGCATTTTTTTCATATGACTGTAGATGGCTTTAATTTCATCATTTGAAAATGGTCTGTTCATATCTTTTGACCATTTGTCAATTGGAAAATGACTTTTTTCTTATAAATTTGACATAGTTCTTTATGTATTTTTAAAATGACACCTTTATCAGAGACACTGGCTTTGTATTTCCCTTTTAATCTTGTTTCTGTTGTTTTTGTTTGTGTAAAACTTTTTTAATTTAATATAATCAAAGTTGTCCATTTTACCTTTCATAATGTTCTCTAGTTCTTTGGTCATAAATTCCTCCCTTCTCCAAAGATCTGATAGGTGAATTATCCCCTTGTTCTCCTAATTTGTTTATGCTTGTTTATGCCCAAATTGTGTATCCATTTTGACCTTATTTTGTTATGGGGTGTGAGATATAGATCTATGCCAAGTTTCTGACATATTATTTTCTAGCTTTCCCAACAATTTTTGTCAAATAGTGAGTTCTTATTCCAGAAGCTGGAGTTTGGGAATTTATCAAATACTAGATTACTATAGGCCTGATTATTAAAATAATATTTTTTAAAAGAATGTTATATGTAACACATCTAATTGCTTAATGTCTCAGAGGGAGGGAGAGAGAAAATTTGGAACTCAAAACTCAAAAAATGTTTAAATGAGCATTAAAGGGGCAGCTAAGTGGTACCTGAATTCATATCTGAGATATTTACCATCTGTATAGCCTTGCCCAAGTCATTTACAAAAACAAACAAACAACCTGTTTAAAATTTTCTTTACATTACTGGAGGAAAATATTATTTTAAATAAAAATTAAACTATGCTTAAAATGAATGTTTAAAATGTTTTTAAAAGAAATATTTTCTAAATTTTTTTTAAAGACCAAGTGTGTGGAGCCTAGTAATTTAGTGAATTTCCAATATGTGTCCAACAGAGGAAAGGTAAAGCAACAGACAGCTCACATTAGTCTGATCAGCTATAGTCAGACACTATACTTTGACTCCAATATAATGATGTAATTTTGGTCCTCTTTGGGAATGAAGGACAATCATTTTTAACAGAGGAAGAAAACAAATATTTGTTTGTTTGTTTGTTTTAATGGTATTTTATTTTTCCAAATACATGCAAAGATGGTTTTCATCATTCATCTTTGCAGAAATTTATGTTCCAGATTTTTCTCCCTCTCTTCCCAACCCCCCCCACAAGACAGCAAGTAATCTGATATAGGTTAAAAGTGTGCAATTCTGCTAAACATATTTCTGTATTTGTCATGCTAAGCAAAAACAAACAAACAAACAAGCAAACAACAATAACAAAAAAAAAAAAAAGGTGAAAATACAGGGCATTTAGTTGTTGTAGTAGAAGTCAGGAGGACCTGAGTTCAAATTTGACCTCAGACACGTAACACTTCCTGGCTATGTGACCCTGGGCAAGTCACTTAACCCCAATTGCCTCAGCAAAAAATCAAAATCAAAATCAAATAAAAAAGGTGAAAATACTATGCTTTGATCCACATTCGGTCTCTCATTATTGAAAAGAGCCAAGTCCATCACAGTTGATCATCACATAATCTTGTTGTTAGTGTGCACAATGTTCTGGGAAACAAGTATTTATTAAGCACCTACTATGTGCCAGGCACTGTGCTAGGCATTTTACAAATACTATCATATTTGATGCTCACAACAACCCTAAGAGGGAAGTGCTGTTCTTATCCCCATTTTATGTTAAGGAAATTAAGTGAATTGTCTGATTCCAAGCCCCTCTCTCCAGTGCAACACCTAGTTGCCCAGCAAAGGCAGGTCTAGCTTGAGATCTATTATCTTAGAATTGGAAACTCCAGCAGAGGAGCCAAAGAGAGAATCAATCCTTCAGAAGCTGGAGGAGAAGGGAAGGAGGAGACTAGCCCTAAAGTAGCCCTAAGAGTACTGAAAGCTGATATCCTAACCCTGCTGCTGAAGTTCATGTAGCAGTCATTTGGGGCTACCTTTTGATGTGGTTTAGAATCTTGGGCACCGGGAAAAGTTAATGATTGTCTCTTAGGAGGAAAAGTCTTGGGGAAAAAGCCCAGTTGGGCAAACATGGGAACTTGGCCAAACCAGCCTCAGGGTGCTATGTTGAAAACTCTTGAAAACTTCACTAGCCCTCCTTCCACCCCCTTCCTACCTCATTCCCGGAAGCTGGCCCAGAAGGAATCCACAAGATAAGTGACTTTAACCAATATTAGGTGATTAATAACCCTTAGGTATCTTGAGCAAGAAAGAGGGAAGGTACAATTTGTAGTGCTTAGCCACTAAGGTTTATTCCTCAGACTTTACTTGGGATAAATCTTTTCCTTAATTATCTTGTTGTTGCTTAAGTGTAGTGGTTTCTATTCCCACTCCAATTAAAGATGGTCCTTTCCACTATTCACAGCTCAACTGAGTCAATTCACCAATCAAAAAGTAATTGGTTTGATTAAACTATTTGGTTAAAATAAAAAATTCTTTAAATATAAGAGGAGGGGCAGCTAGATGGCGCAGTGGATAGAGCACCGGTCCTGAAGTCAGGAGGATCTGAGTTCAAATTCAGTCTCAGATGCTTAACATTTCCTAGCTCTGTAATCCTGGGCAAGTCACTTAACCCCAATGGCCTCAAAACAAATAAATATGAGAGGAATAAAATGCTTTGACCATTGGATGAAGACAGGAAATAAAATGCAAATGATTAAAAAAAAAAGACTTACCTCTGAAACTATATATATAATACCACAAGTCAATCATAAGTCATTTTGAAGTAACAGGTCATACAAGGTAAGTCAAATCCAGAATTGAATCCAATGGTGAAAAAGACTGGAGGAAAGAGGATTGCCCTGGGGCAAGAAAGAGAATTGAGTTTTTCTCCTCCTTCCTTCTTCCCCCATAGACTAGCTTTAAAACCTTGTGAATTTTGAAAAATTATAAAATCTGAAGTTCTTATCAGAGCTAGTGACAGTGTCTCTGAAACAACAGTGGCTGGCAACAGTCTATATCCAGAGCTGAAAGTTGTCTTGAAGACAAATAAAGCACATTGAAAAAAAGAAAAGACTTTTCACTAACCCTGAGAGCCCAGCAGAGAACTATGCCTTAAGGGAACTTCACGAGAACTCTAAGAAGGGGGAGAAAAGGACTTCAGTAACTAGGAGTTGAAAATTTACCATTTGGCCATCTGTGCTCTCTAATTTGGAGCCCGCTATTCCCAGGGTTCTTGTGTGTGGATTATGAGTGACAGTGCTAGAAACCCTCAGCATTATCCCTAGAACCCTGAAGGAGAAATAATCAGTCACCCTCTAAGGACTTGTAGTGCCAGTGAGAGACAGAGTTGGGGAAGTAGCCTCAGAGGAGGAATTACGTAGCTATAACCACTTCCTTTTTATTTACCTCTTTAGTTGATAGTTCTCCTCTTTACTTATTCCTCCTACATATTTTAAGATGAGTCCCTAAAGAAATTTTTTTTTAATTTTAAATTTTATTATTTTTTTATTTGCAAAACATATGTATGGGTAATTCTTCAACATTAACCCTTACAAAGCTTTCTGTTATAAATTTTTCCTCCCTACTCCCTACCCCTCCCCTAGATGGCAGGATATCCACTATATGTTTAATTATGTTAAAATACTTGACAAGTTGAATATATGTATACATATTTCCACACTTATTGTTGTGCAAGAAAAATCGTATCTACAAGAAAGAAAAATCAGATAAAGGAAACCCAATGCAAGCAAACATCAATAGAGAGCATGAAAATGTTATGTTGTGGTCCACATTTCACATCCCTCTCTCTGGGAGTATATGGCTT
Organism: Myrmecobius fasciatus; assembly: GCA_023553655.1. Taxonomy (NCBI): domain Eukaryota; kingdom Metazoa; phylum Chordata; class Mammalia; order Dasyuromorphia; family Myrmecobiidae; genus Myrmecobius; species Myrmecobius fasciatus. Next base: position 285,294 of record JAJPUD010000929.1, read on the forward strand.
TCTTCAGTGAACAATTGGAAGTGGTTTGAAACATTTCATTGTTGAAGACAGCCATGTCCATCAGAATTGATCGTCATATAGTATTGCTGTTGCCATATATAATGATATCCTGGTTCTGCTCATTTCACTCAGCATCAGTTCATGCAAGTCTCTCCAGGCCTCTCTGAAATCATCCTGCTGGTCGTTTCTTACAGAGCAATAATATTCCATAACATTCACATACCATAATTTATTCAGCCATTCTCCAATTGATGGGCATCCATTCAGTTTCCAGTTTCTAGCCATTACAAAAGGGCTGCCACAACCATCCTAAAGAAAATTTGAAGCTCTTTTTCTGCATTTAATTCTCAGTTGGGAAGAAAAGTCTTTTTTTTTTTAAATGTTGATATCTCTTGTTTTAATATCATCTTTATCTCCAAATAAATACTGCAATGCAGAGATGCAAACCCCACCTAACAAGTTATCCTTTCTAACAAAGATAGTTGTAGTTTCAATTGTGCCCAATTCTTCAAGACCTCATCTGGGGTCTTGGCAATGATACTGGAGTAATTTGCTATTTCCTTCTTCAACTCATTTTGCAGATGAGGAAACTGAGTCAAACAGGGTTTTGTGACTTGCCTAGGATAGTATAACTAATAAATGTAGGAGGCTGGATTTGAATTCGGATCTTCCTGACTTCAGGTCTAACATTCTGTCTTTTGTGCCATCTTCCTGCCCAACAAAGATTAAAGAGAGGAGAAAAATGCAGCAAAATCAATCAACATATATCTGGCAATATATGCAATATTCTATGCCCATAGTTCCCCCCACCTCTGCAAAGAATAGAAAGAAGTATATTTTTCTCAACTTTTCTTCAAAGTCAAACTTCTTGATTATTATAATTACATGGTATCAAGTTCCTTTCTTTGTTTCTTTTTAAAATATTCTTTCCATTACAACATTTTAGTCATTGAACAAATTTTTCCTAATTCTGGTTATTTTATTTTATGTCTTTTCATATGCCTTCTTATGCTTCTCTAAATTCTTCATATTTATAATTTTATGGTCTTTTAAATTTGTTTTAAATTTGAAAGGTCTTTTAAACGTAAGTTCCCATCTCCACTGTTACAAAGCTTCTCATTTTACCAAGGGTTTATGTTCAACACGTGATTAGGATGTTTTATTTTTTAAAAGACAAACATTTATCAAGTACTCAATCATAAAGAATATTGGTTTTGGGGAAGCTAGGTGGCACAGTGGATAGAGCACCAACCCTGAGTTCAAATTTGGTCTTAACACTTCCTAACTATGTGTGACCTTGGGCAAGTCACTTAACCCCAATTGCCTCAGCACAAAAAAAATATATATATTGTTTTTTTTAATCAAAGTAAAAAAACTAAAATTTATTACTAATCTTTACTTAAAATATACAAATTTTGCAAAGGACTCCATTTAAAGTAAATCCTTCTCCCTCATCTAAAATGCAGAACATTTCAGCCTCTTGGCTAAAGGGGGAAAAAAAGCATGTTTCCCACTGGATTCTACACTCCTAGCCTTACACTTTGCCATAAGGGACTGATGGCTGAATTTAAGAACTGGTGACCAGAAACTCATTCTTGTAAAATTTAAAATTTTAACTTTTCTTTTTCTTTCCTTTCCTGTACAAACCAGAGTCATAGGGCTGAACCATGGAAAAAAGAGTTAGCATCAAAAGGGGAAAGAATGTCTAGTTGATTTTTCTCTGACTCAATTGAAGTCAAATAAGAGTTCTTGGGTAGATAGGGAGGGGAAAGTGAAGAGAGAAGTTCCCAGGACAGGAAGGAAGAGAGCTTATCCCCAACGGAAGGGGCCCTAACCAGCAAAAGCAGAAGCAAATTCAGATTATGCAGTACCTTGGAGAGAGCCTAGAAGACTCTCATGGTGGGATATGAGTTTACAAGGCACCAAATTATTGGATATATCCTTATTCTTGCACTAGAACTGGTGGAAATCAAGGTAAAGAAACAGGTGTAGCATTGGTGGCAACTTTAGCAATGGAGTGGGGAAGGGTAGAAGAGGGCAGAAGCCCAAGGTTGAGAAAATTTCCCCAAATCCTATTGGTTTTGAGCTTCTTGGCAATCCCAATGCAAGAAGACTATTGGCCTTCACAATCAGATGTGGGGAGATAGAGTGTCCTCCTAGTTTTCCAGTAATTCTAGACTTTACTCTCGTCCACTCACTTTTCAATCCAGCTGTATCATACCTCTCACAGGATACTTCATCTCCCAGCTCATTTCCATGTCTTTGCTTATACCCCATGCTTGAAATAATCTTCATCCTCAGTTCTGTCTCTTAGCTTCCCTGGTTTCCTTCAAGATTCAGCTCTAGCAGCCTTTTTTATTTAGTTTCTAGAATTCTTCCTCTCCATCTATTCTCTATATGTGTTGTTTATATTCTGTTATTTCCATGTTGTCTCCTTCATTAGAAGGTGAAATCCTTATAAATAAAGATTTCTTTTTTGCCTTTCTTTGTGTCTTTGGATGTACTAGTATGTCTTTCTGATTATCTTTTGTGTGGTTATTGTTATCAAACTGTGTGTTACATGATAAGAACTTAGTCAATGCTTGTTGACTGACTACCTGACTTTGTGGAAGAACAAGGAAGGCCAATATAACTTGATTGTAGAATTTCATGGAGAAGAGTAAAGAACAAAAAGACTAGAAAGGTAGGGAGAAGCAGATTGTGAAAAGCTTGAAGTATTAAATCTTGCAGGTACTAGGAAGCCATGGAGTTTTTTGAGTGACAGGTGGGATGGGAGGATGACATAGTACATGGGAAGATCTGATGCCCAACACATTGTTAGTTCTGGTTTGACATTGGGATAAAATGAGGCATTTCTAGGTCATTTAACAGTTAACAAAAAAAGTTTTACATAGCTTCAGCTTAGAAGGGATGTCATCAAAATACAGTAGCCTTTAGCTTTGGTAGAAATGATCATCTTCCTATGGTCTAGTCAATAGGGGAAAGTGTAGTATCTACACTCACTTCTAAAACTCACAAAGAGGCCACCAAGTATAAGATTTCACTTTAATGGGACTTTTTATACCCTATATATTTATGTGAATTCTCTGTGCACTATGGATCACCTGTACCCTAGTTCTGTCTAGTCAGAAAGATTCATCTTCCTGAGTTTAAATCTAGTCTCAGACACTTAGTAGCTGTGTGATCCTTAACAAGTAACTTAACCTCATCTATAAAATGAGTATTTAATATTTTTGCCAAGAAAATATCAAATGGGATCACAAAGAGAAGGATACAACTGAAAACCACTGAACAACAACAAAAACCCAAATGGGGTTACAAGGACTTGGATGCAACTGGAAATGACTGAATGACAATCACACAAAATCTAACCAAAAAACCTTTTAGTGCAGCCAGAAACCACTAAACAGCACAAAAGCAGGGGTCATTCAGGTCCCGGGGGCAGTTTTGCCAAATTTTATGGAAAATTAATGGGGTGTAGGGGAAAGCTACAGGTTTGGGTATAACCCTTTTTGTTGGGAGAGGGGAGACATAAGGAAACCTGGTAGACATTAGTCTAATTGTTTAGTTGTTTTTCAATTGTATCCAACCAACTTTGTGGTTTTCCTGACAAAGATTCTGGAAATGATTTTCCATTTCATTCTCCAGGTCACTTTACAGATTAGGTTAGGTTAAGTGACTTGCTCAAGCTCATACAACTAGTGTCTGGGGCTGGATTCAAACTCAGGTCTTTGTAGCTCCAGCCCTCTATCAACTGAGCTACCTACCTCCCCCTTCATCTAATGGAAAACTTACAGTTTAGGAAAAATGTAAAAGAACAACCATAACACCATTTAAAGTAAACCTTGCTTTTTTTGGGGGGGTTGGAGGTGGAGGAAGGGACTACCTATGACTGTAGAACATTGCTATATTTTCAGACTTTTTCAATGTATTTTGCCAATCTGTTTCTT
>JAJPUD010000929.1:291743-386501 GCA_023553655.1 Myrmecobius fasciatus
CTCAATTTTCTTATCTGTAAGAGCATCTACCTTCCAGGATTGTTACAAGGAAACAAGCATCTATATGCTCTCAATCAATATGATTCCCCATATGGAAGAAGCTGAGGAGCCTGCTTTAAGAAAGGCTTGATGACCAGTAAGGGAAGGGCTCTGCTTCCACTCTTCAGAAGAATGTGCAGATGTCCTGGAGCTGGTTCTAGTTTGCTAATCAAATGATGAAGTATCATCCTTGACTAGTAGCCAGAACTAGGGTGCATTCACCAGGCATTTGCTAGCCAGGACCTGGCTTCTGCTTTGCTCCATCTCCTTCTTACCTGCAGATAAATGGGAGGCAATACTATAAAGAGAGTTGTCTCGGCCCTTTATTTAAAGATGACATGGTCTATGGATATGGACCTTTTTGCTTTGCCTCTTTGTTTTTATTCTTTCCTCTTTTAGTTGAAGGAGACTGGAGATGGTTATGACCCCTGTGAGCTTTGCAAGGTCAGAAGAGCAAACTAAAAGAATCCAGGAGGTGAAGTCCATGTAGGTACTTGCCAGAAGAAGGATGAGGAGTAAAGACTCCAGGGATCTTCCCCACCTAATCCAACACCCAAAGGCCTTGCAGGGTTCAATGATATGTTGAAGAGAAGAGAAATATTTATATTTTTGTTCTTGCTATATCTTTGGAAAAGCTAATTGATTAAGTGGAGCCCAAGACCTTAATTCCTGGTGGCTGGAAACACACTGCAGTAGAAATCTCAAGCTGATAGAATTAAAGAAAAATATCCCAAACCCTGGGGATGTCTTAGAGCACCCTAGATGTGGCCTCCCGTTATCTGGAAGAATAACACTAGAGTATCATTTTATCACAATGTAAACATCCATAAGTTATAGAAAGTACTGCTTTCTGGCATAAGAAATGTGTGCAGTTTTATCAATAAATAAATATTTATTAAGTACCTAATATTGCCAGAAAATGCTAAGCACTGGGGATACAAAAAAAGGGGGGCCTTTGAATCCCTTGAGGCTCTTGATCACTGCAGTTATCTGGAATGACAGCACAATGACTCTAATTTCAAAAATGCAGACATGTCCAAGGAAAAGCAATAAGGCTTTGTAGAAGTGCTTCTCAAGCCCTGGAGCAATTTACTATAGAGTCTATGTCAAGAAGAGACAGGAAGTATTTTCCTACCTGGGGGCATTTTGGGAAGGAACTCTGGCAGTTATGTGATATTTGTGACTTACCTACTTCTACTTAAGTCAAGTTGCCATAGTTGGGTAGTACTCTATTCTTGTCTATACTGGTTTTATTTATATAAGAAATTTTTAATTTAAAATAATTGAAATTATCCATTTTATACTTCAACAATGCTCTTATCTTATATTTTAAGGTCTGATAGTGCTGAATCTCCTTTACATCTTTTTGCCCGGGTTTCTTTGAAATTCCTGACCTTTTCTTCTTCTAAATGAAATTTGTTATTTTTTCTAATTCAGTAAGATAATTTTTAAATAATAACTTAAAAATAATAACTTAATACCTTTTTTAAAAATGTTTAGTTTCAAATTTTCTTTACCCCACTCTTACCTCTCATCTCTCTGTAGTGATAAGTAATTTGATATAGATTATACGTGGACCATCTTGCTCTTCAAACCTTTCTCGTGTAGTTGATGTATGAGGAATTTTATATCTTAGTTTGTTGTGGTTACCAAAAATTTTTTTTTATCAAAATAGATAACATTTATATTTAATTTCTATTTCCTAATCCAGCTTTTCCATACTCCCCAAATGTTAATTCCTTTAAAACAAAATAAAATATATAGAGACATATGTATAGATGAGTATATGTTTTTAACACTTCATCATTGGAATAGAATGGGGGGGGATGGATTTTTAAATTGAGGTGTTTTGTCAGAGTAGGGTTTCTGGAAGGGGATTCAGAACTATGAAACAGAATTATAGATTCAGTTTTTACAACTTCTCAATTTTTACTACCAGTTTTTTTCCCTGGGTTTGCTTTAAGGAGAAAACAAATTCTGGAAAAGGACCAAGGAAGTGACTGCAGAGAAAGTCCTGCTGGAGGAGAGCAGTAGCACAGCCCACATAAAAGAGAAGGGGGAGGGAAAGTCAGACAGACTCAACAATCCTAGGGAATGTTGGTTGCAGCTGAATATGAACTGACCTTGCCTGAACTTAGTGCTTCAAAGTGTGTGAAGGCAGTGGAAACCAGTTAAAAGGAGAGTTATGGAAACCAAAAGTAGAGAGAAAGTTACCTCCTCTTCTGCTACCCTCCAGTTCTGATTATTTTGTAAAACAAATTTCACTTGGCTTTCCTTGTTGCTGTGACTTCCAATCTTCCCCCTTTACCCCCCCTTCTCTATAGACTCTCCCCAGAGTAATATATTTAACTACATTCCCTCTCTTCTCGTCTAGGGCATTCCAGTACTCTGATGTTACTCGATAGCCTCAAGAATCATGATTCCCATTTCACTCCATGAAAGGTTATAGTTTTTGCTACTTGGGTAGAATTTTTTGTTTCAGGTTGACATGAGAAATAACAAATATAGGAGATTTTCCATTTGGAGAAAGGCCCAATAGTCTTTAGGGAAAGAAATTGAGGAAGTATATTAAAATTTCCTTTTTAGTTTAACTGAAAATATTAATAAATAAACATTTTCAGAATTACCTGAAAGAAGAAAACTTTAATAGTACTCTGTTAAACTTTTCAAACAGCAAAGCCTTCCACTAAAATCCATTTCCACCTTTCTCTTAGACTTCTCTTTTAAGAAAAACTGTAAAAGGATGCACATGAATGAAAACTAAAGTCCTCAAAAAATGGATTAATAACAGCAAGCACTTATATAGCTCTTTAAGTTTTACAAAATGCCTTAAATGAATTAATTCATTTGTTTAAAGGTGGTAACCAGAGTTAAGAGAAATACTTCATTTCTATGTAGAATCATTGCTTTCTCCCTTCCCTAAAATGATTAGGGTATTGATAAGAGGAAGGAGGTTTCTGATTATTTCTGATCACATTGGGAAGTAGCCCGTTAGGGAGATGGCTAAAGAGGAATGGAATGGTTTTAGGAGAATGATCTAGGAGAGTTTTAGAAAGTTTAGACTTTTATTCTGTTAAAAGAAGTAAAATGTTAATCTTGAATTGTATAACTATATTTTATCCTGTTGTAAAAGCCTTTTTTTCCTATTATAGAAAGTATTTTTTCAACCTCTCTTAATTCTAGTGCCTTACCACTATTTATTATTTTTATTTTCTTGTATGTAGTTTCTTTGTATATATTTGTTTACATGTTGACTCCCCCATTAGATTGTAAGAGCACTGAAGGCCAGGATAGTATTTTGTCTCTTTTTGTATCATTGTCTTAAGCTCAGTGCCTGGCACTTAGTAGATAGTTAATAAATGTTTATTGATTAAAATGTTCTTTGTTCAAGAATACTATGAAGGAAAACACTGGGGAAGAGGGAAAGGGGGGGGGAAGGAAAGAGAAAAGTATAACTTGGGGAAAATAAGGTGGCAGGAAATGCAGAGTTAGTTATTTTAACTGTGAATGTGAATGGGATGAACTCTCCCATAAAACAGAAGCAGATAGCAGACTGGATTAAAAGCCAGGATCCTAAATGCCAGGATCCTACAATATGTTTTTTTTTTTTTTAAACAAGAAACATATTTAAAGCAAAGTGATACATATAGAGTAAAAATTAAAAGTAAAAAAAAGCATAATCTATTATGCTTCAGCTGAGGTAAAAAAAAAACAAACAGGTAGCAATCCTGTTCTCAGATCAAACAAAAGCAAAAATAGATCTAATTAAAAGAGATAAGGAAGGAAACTACATTTTGCTAATGGGTACCATATATAATGACATAATATCAATACTAAACATATATGCATCAAGTGGTATAGCATCCAAATAAGAGAACTGCAAGAATAAATAGACAGCAAAACTATACTAATGGAAGATCTCAACCTTGCTCTCTCAGAACTATATAAAGTGAAACACAAAATAAACAAAAAAAAAGAAGTTGAGGTAAATAGAATTATGGAAAAGTTATGTATGATAAACTTTTGGAGGAAACTAAATGGGAACACAAAGGAACATAATTTTTTCTCAGCTGTACATGGAACCTACACAAAAATTGACCAAGTATAAGGGCATAAAAACTTGAAAATCAAATGCTGAAAGAAAGAATTAGTAAATGCACCTTTTTCAGATCACAATGCAATAAAAATTACATGTAATAAAGGGCCAGAAAAAAATAAATAAAAAATAAATTGGAAACTAAATAATTTAATCCTAAAGAATAAATGGGTGATTTTGGAATGTGTATAAGTTACTGACGTTGAAATTCTCTGATCTGTTCAAACCCTTGCTTTGTTGTAAAAGCTATAGTAAACAGCATGCCAAATTATAAAAAAAAAGAATAAGTGGGTGAAACAATAAATTGTAAACACAATCAATAATTTCATCCAAGAGAATGACAGTATACTAAAATTTATGAGATGCACAATTTCTAGGGGAAATTCAAGAATACTATGAATGTTACTTCAAATGTCAAAATGAGAGGACTATGTTGATTGGACATTTTTCTCCATAAGATAGAAATGCTGGAATTTAGAATAATGTTAAACTAATGAAAATGTTTCTGTTAGATGTGTATCCATTATTAACAGTTTTCCTTTTATATAATTAATCTTTAGCATCACTGCCATTAAGAAAACTGCATTAAAGTGATTCAAGACAATTCCAGTAGATATGGGATGGAAAATGCCATCCATATTATGGAGTTTGAATGTGGATTGAATCAAAATATTTTTATCATTTTTTGTTTGCTTGCTTTTTTCTTTTTTGTGACTTTCTCCCCTTTGGTCTGATTTTTTTCTTGCACAACATGACAAATAAGGAAATGTGTTTAAAATAGTTGCAAATATTTAACCATATCAGATTGCTTGCTTCTTAGGGAGGGGGAAGGAAGGGAGAAAATTTTGGAACACAGTCTTACAAAAATGAATGTTAAGGGGCAGCTAGATGGTGCAGTGGATAGTGCACCAGCCCTGAAGTCAGGAGAACCTGAGTTCAAATCTGGTCTCAGACACTTAACATTCCCTAGCTGTGTGACCCTGGGCAAGTCACTTTAACCCCAATTGCCTCCAAAAAAGCTAAAAAAGCCACAAAAAAAAAAAAAAGAATGGTGAAAATTTATCTTTACATGTATTTGGAAAAAATACTATTGAGAAAAAAAAAATACATAGATAAAACTGCATGGTTTAAAACCATTTAGGTTGAATCATTTGATGGTAATAAGCACAAAAAACTTTCTTTTTTGGGTCTTCAGAGGGGGTGGGGGCTACAGAGCTGCCAGATTCAGGGTCTGGGCTGGAATCAAGATTTGTATTTTGCTGGGCATTGCTGTAATCAGGATATTTGAATTTGTCTACTCAACCAGCATAATTGATTAACAATTGGAATTGGTAAGGGCTTTGTCTCAACTTCTTCACAAGAATTGTTTCTCTAGATAATGTCCCCTCCAGAGCCATCTGGGTCCAATGGCAAGATATAAATCAGGACAACTGGAGATGGCCCTTGATTAGGTTGAGCTGAACCACACCTAAGGGTCCCTTCTCCACCACCCATCCAGCTCAAGTTGGGTGTCACCCTCTAGTGTCCTTGCTCTCTTCCATTGGGATTCATGGCATGAAGGACAAAATAGCTGGAATGAAGTGGCTTTCCTTGCCTGTATTGCATAACCAGGCCTTGCTATCTTATAATGTATCTTTCTCCTCCTAAAAATATAAGAAGCTTTTGCATGAGTCTTGGAGTTGGGAGGTCTGCTACCCTGTTGTCTCAATTAAAAACACTACTACTAACTTTTTTATTTATTTTGACTTATTTCAATACTTGACAGGAGAAAACCAGCACTTGGAAAGGTAAGGAGAAACTTCATGTAGAAGATAGTTCTTGAGCTGAATTTTGAAGGGAAGAGATGGTGATGAGGAAAGAGTGCATTCTAGGACTGGAGGAAAGCCAGTACAAAGGCATCTTTATGCCTTTGGGGAAATGGGACATTTGTGGCTAGCTGGTAGAGTACATGAAAAGGAATATTGTATAAGACTGAAAAGCTATGAAAGATCCAAGTTATGAAGAACTTTAAATGACAGAGGAATTTGTTTAACCCTAATAGAATTATTATATTTAATCCTAAGGTAATGGGGAAATACAGGAATTTGAAAGAGTGAGAGAGAGAGACAGAGACAGAGAGAGGAGAGGGGGGGAGAGGGAGGGAAGCAAGGAAGGAGGGAAAGAGGAAGGGAAGAAGGAAGAAAAAGAGAGGGAGAGGGCAGGAAGGGAGGAGAGAAAGAGAGACAGAGAAATGATTAGGCCTGAAATTTAGGAAAATTCCTTTGATAGCATTATGAAGAAAGATTTAAGCCTGGACCAAATAGCAAGCTATTGCAACATTCTAGCCAAGAAGTGATGAGGGCTTGAGCCAGTGTTGGCAACATGTGAATGGAGAGAAGAGGCTTGTCTAAACAAGTTTGTGGAACTAGAAACAAGATTTGGAACTCATTGGATATGTGAGATGTTATTGTTGTTGTGTTTGTCCTTTGTTCTCTAAGAGGACCAGGGCATCAGGGAGGTGATGCCATGACTTGCAAGTGAATTGCATTTTTAAGGAATATACAAAGTCACCTGCCTCACTTTCCCCTCCAGAGCCATCTGGGTCCAGTGGCCAGATATAGATCAGGACAACTGGAGTTCAGAAGGACAGGTTCAGAGGAAAAGATAATGAGTTTTATATGGGACATACTGAATTTGAGATGGCCATAGGATATTTGTTTTGAAATAGCCAAGTGATAGTTTGTGATTCATGACTATTCATAACTAGATCTCAGGAGAGAGACTACAGTTAGATATCTAAAGCCGGCATTCAACTGCATAGAAATGATCATTGAAGGTGCAGTTAGGTGGTGCAGTAGATATATCAGCAGCCCTGGAGCAGGAAGACCTGAACTCAAATGCTGCCTCAAACATTTACTAGCTATATGTTCCTGGAAAGTCATTTAACCCATATTGCCTCAAAAAAAAGTAAATAAGGATGAGGGTTGAGAAGAGATCATTATATTCACCAACTATGAAATCTTGGGTCATTTAGAAGAGGTTCTAGTCTAATGAGGAGACTAGAAACTAGAATACAGTAAATATGAAAGAGAAAAAGAAAAGGAAGTAGAGACTGACCAAGAAAGGAGAGGTGTAGGATGATTCCTAGGGGCAATAGTAGAATCTTGTGAGATAGTGGAATCTTTCCAGATGAGAAGGGAAAGCATTTCAGACATGGGAAGATTCAGCCAGTACAAAGGCCAGGAGATGGGAGAAATGGACTGTCATGTATGAAGTGAAACAAAAGAAAAGGTGTTCCACAACCTTTGGAAAAGAGCAGCTCTTTTAGTGAGGATTGGTGAGAATTAGGTGACTTGTTCAGGGTCACCCAGCTGTCTGAGGCAGGATTTGAATTCAGGTCATCCTGATTCTAGGGCAGATGCTCTATCCACTTCACTACCTCAAGGAGACATATTTCTCCTCAAGTAGAATATTCATGAGAAGGTGTGCTAAAAGTCAACAGCTCCTTCTGCTGAGAACTTGAATTGATCATGAGACAACTACAATCTGGAAAATAATAAAAAAAAGAATCCATCTTCACATAGTCCACTCTACCCCTGTCTAGATCAGAGGTTCTCAAACTTTTGTTCTCAATATCTTTATACTATTAAAAGTTATTGAGGAGCTGTCCAAACAGTTTTTGTTTGCATGTGTTATATTTATAGATTAGAAATAAATCTAATTTTGAATTTATAGAACCTCCTGAAAGGATTCCAGACACCTTCAGGACTCTCTGGACCATACTTTGAGAATCCCTGATCTACATGAAGAGATCTACCTCCACCTCTATCTCTTTAAGTTCAGTCATGGGACTTTCTAGAGAATAAACCTAATACTTTGGGGTTGGAAATGAATAGATTGGATTCTCTTTATACTTTAATTAGAAATAAGCTCTGCCAGTTGGGTGGGTTCCTGCCAATGTTCCCAAGGGTGAAGTCAGTCTTATCACCAGCCCTGTCCTTTAGAGACTGACTGGATCTACAAGGGCTGGGCTTTGAATGAGGAAGCAATAAGAGAAAAAAACAAAACTAGATCCCAATATTAATAATTGATTAATAATAATTTCTCTCAGAAAAAGAGTAAAAAGTCCAGTATGGATGGATTGTAGACCATATGGAAGGGTGTCATGTATGAGAAGATTGGAAAGATAAGAATGGATTTGACTATAAAGAGTTTCAAATGTCAATATATAATAGGTCCCAAATATAACAGAGAACTAATGAATTTTGTGCATCAGGAGGGCATAGCAATGACTTAGTCAGATGTACACATTAGAAAGATCACTTTGGCATATGTGTAGATGATGTGTTGTATTGGAGAGGGAATTCAGACAGAGTGAACAACTAGGAGTCCATTTTAATAAACTAAGTGAGAAAGCTATATGAGTAGAGAAAAGAAAATGGATATTAAAAATATTGTGGAAATAGAAATGGCAATATTTAGCAAGTGATTGGATATGGGGTAGTGAGAGAATAGTGAGGAGTTAAGGAGACACCTTTTTTTTGAGAGGCTATAGATTTTTATTTAATTTGATATTACAGTATGTTCATCTTTTTCTTTTTTAATAGTATTTTTTCCAAATACATGCAAAGATTGTTTTCAACATTCACCTTTGCAAAACTGTGTTCCAAATTTTTCTCCTCTCCTTTTGTCCCCATCCCCAAGACAGCAGCAATCTGAAATAGGTTAAATATGTGCAATTCTTTCACACATATTTCCCTATTCATCATGTTGCACAAGAAAAATCAGATCAAAGGGGAAAAAACATACGAATGGAAAAAACCACAAGTAAACAAATAATAACAATAAAGGTGAAAATACTATGCTTTAATAGTTCTCTCTCTGGATGAAGATGGCACGTTCCATCACAAGTCTATTGGAATGCCTTCAATCACCCCATTGTTGAAAAGAGCCAAGTCAACCACAACTGATCGTCACATAATCTTGTTAACTTTGTACAATGTTCTCTTGGTTCTGCTCACTTCATTTAACATCAGTTCATGTAAGAAGGACATTAATCTTGATGAGATGGTGGGTGGCCCCAATAGAAATAGAGAATTTTGGAAAATAACTGGGTTTGGGAACAATATAGATCCACAGCTCTTCACCCTGTACAACTCATAATCAAGAGAAGTAGGATTCTTAGTACCCAGTAACCACATCCATGAGATGATCTGGGGATAAGGATAGAAGGGGGGAAGAATGTGATTACACAGTTCCTAGTGGCCCAGGTTGAAATTAGGTTATAAGTACTTCAAGGGGAAAGGGAGAGAAGATGAGAGCTTGTATAGCCATAGGAAACTAGAAGGAGGAAGGAGCAAAGCAAACTAACTTTGAGCACTAATAATTGAAAGGAATATGAGGTTGTATTGGAGGAAAGCCTCATGATAGGCAACTGATTATTGAGAAAAGATGGAGAAAATATCCATCTTCCCTTCACCTATTGATTACCCTTCAGGCTTATGCCATAGTCCACTGGGAATTTGGGGCCCCACTTTGGAAACCACTGGATTAAGGGATGGTGACTGAATTAAGGGAAGAAAATAGAAGAGAACTGGGATGATTATTTGGGAAAGTATCAAGGGCTGGAAGGATAGGGGATTAAGGTAAAAACAAAAAAACCAGAATGATTAACACAGAAAGAGATAGAATAAGAGATTACAATAAAAAAATTTAAAAGTTCTTGATCAGGAAAGTAACATTAATGTAATTAACTATTCCTTTGTATAGCTGAGGTACAATGGAAGAGTAAATATATTCTGTGAGAGAGAGAAGGGAGGGAAAGGGAAAGGAGGGCAACGACAGAAGAAAGAAAGAGGAAAAAAAGAAGAGGAAGGGGAGAAGAGAGACAATGAGCTTGCTTTTGAGATATTCTCTGAGCTCCCTCCAGCTGCCAACATTATAATTGATATATATTCAAGAGGCACTCAATAAATAGCAACAAGAAGGAAGAAAAAAAACAAAACATTCTCTAGTTTCATTGATATGAATGAGGAAGTCCGTAAAACATCACAAACCCAGAGTAATGAATAACTTTACACTCCCAAGAATTTACCAGGTTCTTCTGACCACAGAACTCAATGTTCATTCTTTCCCATTATAGCTATGCTGCAATTGTCAAAAGACTTGATGAAACCTGGAACTTCCCAAAGCAAAAATCCAGCCTTGGAAAATTTCACTGGGAGCCACTGAAACACACCAATAATCTCCAGGTTCTGAGAGAAGACTCCAAACAGGATAATCTTTTTTTTTTTTTTTAAATCACTATTCCCATTTACTATTAGGTAAAGGATTATTGGTTTTCTAGGTTATAAGGGAGTGTGTACAAACTGCCCTCCAACCCCAAGCTTTTGCTATTAAGCTCTTCTATAGTACAAGTTATCTCAGGGCCCTGGGAGCTACTATTCTCATCCCAGTGGAAAGTGTAAACAATGCAGTAGATCCTCCCCAGCCTTCTAATCCCTTCCCTAAACTCCTGGATCCATGTTCCTTTGATTCCTGAAAAGCCCTAATCTATCCAAGTTTACTTGAAGTTAAGGATTGAGCTCCAGCATACAGTTAAAGAATAATATATTACAGGTGTACCCCCTGTACAAGTCAAGATTTGTTTGCTTTTCAGTAAATATATTTATTTTATTGTTACATTCCGAATTCCTGGGTATTTCCCTCCCAACCCAGCAATAGAGGAGGCCAGCATTTGAGATATACATATACATACCTACATACATATATATGGAACCATAAAATGCATACTTTTAAATATCTGTTCTTTTTCTGAAGGTGGATTACATTTTCTTTGAAAAGTCCCTCATAGCTGATTTGAATATTTATATTACTCAGAATAATTGAGCCATTCAGTTACTCTTCCAACAACATTGCTATCACTGTGTACAATGATTTCAAGTTTCTACTTATTTCTCTCAGCACTATTTCATGTAAGTCTTCAATATTTTTTCTAAAATTAACCTGATCATTCTCTCTTTCTCTTTGATTAATAGTATTTTATTTTTCCAATTACATGTAAAGATAATTTTCAAAATTCATTTTTGTAAAATTTTGAGTTCCAAATTTTTCTTCTTCCCTCACATATGCTCTTTCCAAGACAGCAAGCAAACTGATATAGGTTATGCATGTACAATACTCCATATATATATATATATATATATATCCATACATATATTCATATTTATTATGTTTATAAAAAAAATCAGACCAAAAGGGGAAAAAAACATGAGAAAGAAAAAGCAAACAAACAACAAAAGGTGAAAATACTATGCTTCAATCCACATTCAGTCTCCATAGTTCTCTTTAGGGGTATGGATAGCATTTTCCAAACCTAGTCTATTGGAATTGTCGGGATCACTATATTCCTGAGAAAAACTATGATAAATCTATCATAGTTGATCATCACATCATCTTGTTACTATGTTTTCTCCTGGATCTGTTCACTTCATTCAGCATCAATTCATGTAAGTCTTTCCAGGTTTCTGAAATCAGCCTGCGCATCATTTCTTATAGAACAATAATATTCCATTACATTCATCTACCATAACTTACTTATTCAGCCATTCCCCAACTGATGGGCATCCCCTCAATTTCTACTTCTTTGCCATTACAGAAAGAACTGACATAAATATTTTTTTTTCCTTTTCCTTTGTCCTCTATCACTTTGGGAAACAAACCTGATAATAGTATTGCTAGGTCAAAGGAAATACACAGCTTTATAACTCTTTAGGCATAATTCCAAATTGTTCTCTAATCATGCAGTTCCTGACTCAAGAATTTACCAGAAGGCCCATCCAGCCTGCTAGAGCCTTCCTAGCTCTCTCTTGAAATGGAGAAGATAGCAGTCATCTTTTGCTCTCATCAGGTAATTTCTGATGATATTCTTTACACACCACCACCCTAGTTCAAACCCTTATTACCTCATGCCTTCACTATCACAGTAGTCTTCTTGTTGGTCTCCCCACCTTAAATCTCTCAAAACTTCAATCTATACTCCATTCAGCTGCTCAAGTGATTCCCCCAAAAATGCAGCTTTGTCCTTATTACCCACCTCACTCAATGATCTCCACAGCGGTTCCTTGTTGCCTTTAGCATTAAATAAAAGCATTCTTGTTTAATATTTGGCTTCCTTTTTATCTTTCCAATATTCTTAACAGTTTACTCCCTTCCATGGATCCAAAATCTAGTGACATTAGCTTCCTTTCTATACCTCAAACCCACATCTCAGCATTTTTGCTAGCTATCTCCCACATCCAGAATGCTCTCCAGTCTTACTTTGCCTCCTGGCTTCCTTGACTTCTTTCCAAGATTCAACTCATCTCACTTTTTGCTAGAGGTTTTTCCTAGTTCTCCTACCCCCTTCTCCTTTAGGTTAACTTCTTTTTATCCTATATAGAATAATATAAAATAAAAGATCTTGTCTGAACATAGTTATTTGCACATTATCTCTCCCATTAGTCTGTAAACCCTTATAATCTTGATGTTGGCATTTCTTTGGAACAAATACAATATTTCTATTCCAACTGTGTTCGTTTGTCTTCCCTATGTTAAAACTCTTGGAGACCAAGAATGTTTACTCAAAACACAATAAATCCCACAATACATAGAGGTAGGAAAATCTTAGATTTTGTTCTTTAAAGAAAAGTAATACAAATACTTTGGGCTCACCTAGTAGAAGAATGTTGACTTAATGTGGATTGTAAGTACACAGAAGGGAGAGGCTTAATCCATAAGAGCTATAATTGGGATAAGTACTTTGGAAATATGGATTTTGGGGGGACGCTTGGCTATATTTACTTGTTATAGAGAAAGGTTCAAAAGGAGTAGAAGAGCTGAGTTAATGGGAAATGATGTTGAAAAATAATTTATGCCATGTTTACTTTTTAGAATTTGTAACCATAAGTGCTATCTGTCATCTGAGGAATTTAAATGAATTGACCTTGCTTTCTAGAAAGTAGATATGTATACTTATACACATTTATATATGGATATAATTAAGGTAATAACTAATACCTTTTTCCTCTTAAGATATCTGCATATTAGGAGTTTATCCTTCCTTCCCTAGAGAAAGAAGGAAGAAATTAAGCACTTATTAAGTACCTTCTTTGTAGAGAACTTTACAAGTATTATCTAATTTGATCCTCACAACCAACTGGGGAAGTAGAGGCTAGTATGATCCCCATTTTTCAGTTGAAGAAAGTAAGGCAAACAAAGGTTAAATGACTTGCTCTGAGTCAAGCAGTAGCTTTGAGGCTGGATTTGAATTCAGGTCTTTCTGACTCCAAGCCATTGTGGATCTATTTGCCTCTAGGAAGAGAAAATCAGAATTAATATTCATATGTAGCCTTCCAAGAGGAAAAACCAGAAGTTCCTTCATAAGTTCTTTAATTCTCACCCACTCTTCAAAGACATCCCAATGCCATTTTTCTGGCACCAGTCAGGGCATTTAGAATTGGATAATGTTTTATATGGGAGCCAGAATGTCACAGAGGATAGAGAGCTAGGCTTAGAGCTAAAAAGACCAGAGTTTGGTACATATTAGATGCCAACCTGCATTGGCAAAGGGAGTTTCCTTTGATAAATTTCTTGTACACATAATTATTTTGCAGGCACTCCCCTCTCTAGGGCAGGTATTGAGTCACAACCATATAATCATTCATTTAGAGAAGCATTTACTATCACATGTAGAAACTGAAATGCATTAGAGAAAATGATCCAATTTTCTCTTAAAATTTCACTAGTTCACACAGAGCCTTCATTTTGATTGCTGTTGAGAATACCCTTACTTGAGTCAGACTTGGGTCCTAATTCTGATTTTGCCACTACTGAAATCGTGGACAATTCACATCAGCGCTCTAGATCTCAGCTTCTCCTTTATAAAATCAGGAGTTGGACTAAATTTGTCAGGAAAATTAGGGAGGGCTTTTGTCACTTTCTGACTTGGGGGTAAAGGGGAATTAATGAGATGAGGACTGTGGGTTGACAATGGTCACAGATGTCACAAACATATAGGATTTTAAAGCTGGAAGGTACTTTAAATGATCCTGGGCACTACCTAACAGCACAGCTGAAAATAAGACTGTGTTGGCCATGGTGCAACCTTGTATGTCTAGAATGACTTGGAGACCTCCTGATTCACTCTTGTTATTCACCCTCAATTCCAGCCCCAGTTTTAAGGTGCTATTTATGGAACCATTAAGCCTGCTTGCGGGGGGGGGGGGGAGGTAAAAGCTGACAAATTCTCAGTGTCCAGCAGGATGGGATTTCGGGGGATGGAGTAAAGGTAGTAGGGAAGGACCTGTCTCCAGAGGCTTAAGCTCTCAGGGATACAACACAGACTGACCCCATGATGTTCTTTTGAACATCTTTAGATAACTAAAGGTTATCTAAACCTCAAGGTCTCCCTTTGTTTTGTGACCTCTTATTTCCTCATTTATGCTATTCACAACTAACAGAAATTTCTTCAGAGAAGAGAGATAGATGAAGACTAAGGATCTAAGTGGAGAGACACTATTCTCAAAGCTGGTGAGATTGGAAAGGAGAAAACAAGAGGTAGGATCTAAGTGAATGGGAAGGTCATAGCTGATAATATAGACTCCCACAGGCCTGGGTAGGGTAAATGCCTCCACACCCATCTTGCACAAGGTTCCATTTCTAGGCCAAAGAGGGATTGTAGGTCAAGCAAAAGGTGTAACCATCCAGGTTTTAGCCATAGGCGCAATGCTGCTTGGTGCAAAGGATGGTATGATGGGGAGTGGGGGGGGGGGAGGTGATAAGGGAGGAGTTTGGAAGAGGTAAATAGTCCTAAAGATGGTAACTTAAATAATGGAAAATATTTTAATACTCCTGGAGATATTTAAGAAACAATGATTGGGAGGCTAAATACGGGGGGGGGGGGGATAGGTTTGAGGGGTGGGCTACAGTCCTAAAAAGAAATCAGAAACATTCTACAGAGGGATATTTCTTTCTAGTTGTGTATGAAATATCATCATTGCTATTAATAATGATAACACAATAACAGTGATTATGAGAAACAGACTAGTCATTTGAGGACTGGTCTAAAATCAGGATAACCTGGATTCTGGTCCTGCTTCTGAAATTTGCTAGTTCTATGACTATGGACATATCATTTAACTTTTCAGTGGTCAAATCAGTTCTCCTTAGTTGAGGTAATTTATAAGACTATAAAATACAAGCAAGTTTCCAAGCATTGGCAAAAGGGATTTTCACACTAGGAGTTCCTTGTTCCCAAGAAAAATCACAGATGTAGACACGACGGCAATATAAATTAATGAATAAATCTCTTAATCTGTTAAGGGAGTTTTCAATCGCCATACCCTTATCTAAAGCTTATGTTCCTAAGTAGAAAGTGGGTCTTGTGACTGGGCTCTAGACTCTGCTCCCTCATCCCATACTCTCAAACTGCCCTGCCCCTTAGGAAGCCAAGGCACCTCAGAAAGAGTCCAGTCTAAGGCTTTCAAAGGCTAGGTTGAAAGTGGTTCCATTTTGAGACAGGGAAGCAGTTCTCCTGTGCCCTACAGAACAAGAGGCAGGATGTGCATTCTGGGGGTCTACATCATTCTCCCTGCCATCCCACGGGATCAGATTTAGTTTTTTATTTTGTGAAGGTGGAAAATGACAATCAAGGTGAGACTCAGGGAAAGGGAGGGGAAGTCAGGAACTGCCACAATTTGACTTTTTTTTTTTTTCAGGAAAGGGAAGAGAAGCAGTTGTTTTGGCCCCTGATGTTCTTTCTATTCCAGTGGCTCTTGAGAATGTACCTGGCTTGCTTTGAGGACAACTGTTGTCATGCCATTGACTATGGTATTCATAACACAGGGTTAAGATTGGGGTAGAATGAGGGAAATTGAGTTGACACTGACTCTTGTTCTTCTCTTCCCCTTTTAATGCTGAAGGCTGCACCTAGAGTTGCAACAAATTACACTTACTGTAAATTATTCCCTTTCCATAAAGGAGACTGAAACTATATATTAATGGCAGCTGTGGAGGGAAAAGAAGTAGAGACAATAGCTTTAAGGGGTAAATATGGCCAGATTGAGATGTAGAAGTGACAAGGGGCAATCTTAGTGTAGACACTAATAATAGCTAACATTTATATAGTGTTTATGATGTGCCAGACACTATACTAAGCACTTTACAACTATTCTCTCGTTTGATCCTTACAACAATCCCTGGAGGGAAATGCAATTACAATTCCCATTTTACCAATGAGGAAACTAAGGCAAACATATTAAGTGATTTGTCCAAGATCACGAAGCTTTAGTGTCTCAAACTGGATTAAAACTCTAATCTGAGCCCTCTTCCACAAGGCCACCAGCTGTCTGAACATGGCCCTCTCAGCTCTAGATACAAGTGGTTTGGGGATGGGTTCAGTTCTGTGGAGTCTAGAGAGGATCAGGCTTTTTCTTGTATTCTCTGGCTCTTAATATTTTCACCCTAGAACGCAGGGGAGAGTGCTCTGAACAAAGCAGAATTGCATCAGCTCAAAAGAAATGTGAAATAAAAAATTTAAAAATATCTCGCTCCCAAATGTTCCTTTGGGTTATCGTGCCCCACCTGTGGTAGAGACTTCTGAGTTCCTATTGGTTTGATTAGCCACAGTCAGACACAGTACATTGATCCCAACATTGTGATGTCATCAGTCCTCTTTGAGTGGGAAAGGAACAAGGAACAAGCTGGCAGACACTAGGCTGCCAGGGTGGGGAAGGATGCCTGCTGTTCTATCACCCTCTCACGGGACTTCTGCAATCTTGCACACAGTGTTGGAGAGAGGAAAGAGGAAAGATGGGGGAAACTGTCTCTCCTTTGTAACTGAAGAATTACGAACTACTCCCCGGCCACCATATCTGTGTTTACCTCCGTATTTTGTTTTAGCATCCATCGTTCATTCCTACCGACTGCTCTCTTGAATCACAGTTCAGTTTGAGAAGTGGGAGTGGGGTCTGAATGGGTCAAGGCCATCCTCTCTGCCCCAACCCTCCAAAGCCAAGCTCTTAGCTTCCGGAACGCGCGCGCGCGCGCGCGCACACACACACACACACACACACACACACACACACACACACACACACACACACACACACACACACACACACACACATCCTGGTTTCTGGGAATTCACTGGGTCCTGGCTCCAAAGCTAGCCTCTCCATTATTCAGTCTGTCTAACCTTTCCGCATATGTATTGTGATGTGGATACTCCGAAAGGACAAAAAAAAAATAATATGCAACTACGATGCTAAGCAGGAGGCAGATGATACCAGTCTCTTGGAGGCTGGCTAAGGGCAAGTCCCAGTGCTACAGACTCCCGGTCTCCACTACTTATTTCCCCCCTCCAACCACATAAAGCACCCTAGCTGCCCCCCCCATTTCAGTAACCCCGGGGGAAATTCCCCAACCGCCCCTGCCTGTTGCCCCAAATCCTTTTAGTTAGAAGAATGGGTCTATACTTGGCCAGTAGGGTGCTTACGCGCCTCCTCCACCGAAAGCTCCCAACAGCCTCTGGTCACCCCTCCACCGCTTCCACCCCTTTCACTCCCTCCTTCAGACCTCCACCGCCCGGGCTGTAACAAGTCTCCTCCCTTCCTTTTTTCCCTCCCACTTGGGGCGGAGAAAGGAGGGGAGAGGAGGGAAGAATAAAGCAAGAGGTGGGGACCGGTGGTTTGGAGGGGGGAGACAGGAGACTAGAGACCTGCTTCAGGAAACGGTTTCTCCGCTTTGCAAGAGAGGGAGAAGGAGACACTAGCTCCGGAGACACTCTGCATGGGGGCCCTGTATGAACCGGTGAGCTGAATGGGGCGGCAGGGACCTTTCTCCTGCCGACGCCCCCACCCCACCCCAAAGGGTTAACACCTCCTGCTGCTTCCCACTCTTCACCCCGCCCCATGACTAGGGATCCCCGCACTTTCCCAAGATAACCCCAGTCTTTCACCTCCACCCTACCTCAGCAACCTAAACTCCCTGGGAATATTTCTTTAAAAAAAGCTGCGCTAACCTCGGGGTGAAAGATAAAGGTTAGGAGGGATGGAGGCTGGGCATGGGATCCTCCACCTTTTTGATGACACTGGGGCTTGGCAGCAAACTCACCCCTCGCCAGTCTTGCCTAATCCATCTTGCCCTTCTTGGTCGTTTCATTTTGTTTTGTTGATTGCTGTTTTTAATTCTAAAAGGCACCATTAGGCCAAAGGGCACTACTAACTTGGGGGCTAGGGCACACAGTTTTCTGGCTCTTGGATAAGGCTAGGCTGACTCTTTTTAAGCAGGGTTTACTTTGGGCGACACACCTGTGGGAGTTGGAATGGGGTAGGGCGAGAAATTTTCTCCTGGGAACCTAGTGGACTCAAGAGTGCTTGCATCCCAAAGTGACTCCCAAAGCATGTTACTTTTGTCTCTTCCTGCAAATCCAGCCTTTAAATCTCAGGGTATATGTGGAGCCCCAAAACCCAGAGCTAGTTAAGGTGAAAATGAAAACAGTTGAGAAGGGTCACAAAGTAGAGATTAGAGCTCACCTACTTTTTTCTCAGTCATTCTCCTGAAAATCTGCTTCCTATAATCTTGAGGAGATGGAGAAATCCTCCATCTGCAGGTTTCACCCCAGTGCAAAGGTCTATCTGATCAGGCAAAAGCTTTTATTAGTTGCTTCCTATCTGCCAGGAACCATTGCCTAATCTTGCCTTTTCTCCCACTCGAAGTTCTCCCCTTATTCATCCCATACTGGGAGCATCTGGAGTCACATTTTTGAGCTGGGAAGGAGAGAAGAGAGGTCAGTGACTGACTTATTTGGGTTCCCTTGGCAACAATAGAATCCAGAAATCTCAGGCTGATTTCTCTCTCTCTTGCAGGGGTCCAAAAATGGGAGATCCCATGCCAGATGTGCCTAATAATTTGTTGCCAGCCCCTGAGGCCTGGAAAGTACCAGCTCTAAACTGGTACTCTAATCTCTAAACTAAGGATCTTTGGGATAGGCAAGAACTAACTTGAACACTAAACCCTGGCTCTGGGGTTCAAACTCAAACCTTCAGAAACTACTTGATGCCTAATCTGGATTTGGGAGGGCAAATAATTGAGGTGCCTCTTGTCCTTTAGCAGTCTCCAGGGGGTGGCAGCCACAAGGAGAATACAACTTGGTCAGTGGGGATAAGAAGAGAAGGGGGATCCCCACATTTTTGAATGTAAGATTCAATGTTTACTTTGGTATCTCTTCGTGAGGAACGTGGCTCTCATTTTATCCCTGTGTTCCCTGTAGGTTTATAGTGATGTGTACTTGAAACCCATAGAAAGGGCAAAGAACAGGGTGTACAGTCTAGCATTGCACCGCATTTAGATAAGGAAGTGTCAAGGAGAGAAAGTCAGGAGGATAGAATACCTTATTGGGGAAAAGACTTTAGGAGAGTAAGGATTATGTTTTCCGTTAATTATCCTGTGATAATTTAATACCAAGCAAAGCAGGTAAAGAATCTGAAACCCTCATCTAGAGAGCTAAGACTGGGAAGCCTCTCCCTTGACCTCAACTGACTTAGCTCTATATGTAAGGCTTTAGAACCCCTGGGGTAAGGATGGGAGAGAGTCAGGCTATTATTAATCTTTTCTGGATACATGGACCTGGAAGGCTCCATTTACTATGCCTGCTCTTCCTTCATGAATGAGAAGTCAGCTTCTCTGGAAGATAATAGATGATGCAAACAGGGGAACTGAGTCACCCATTTCTTCCTTTTTTTTTTCTTTTTGCTGAGGCAATTGGGGTTAATTGCTCAGGGTCACACAGCTAGGGAATGTTAAGTGTCTGAGATCAGATTTGAACTAAGGTCCTTCTGACTTCAGGCCTGGTGCTCTATTCACTTCGCCACCTAGCTGCCCCTCTTCCTTTTCTATAATTGCAATGCTGTAGATATTTGGCCCTGCTTAGGTAGGTATGCCATCAGTTTGTCTCTTGGAGTAGTCCCAGACAACCAGATGGACCTGTTTTTTCAGGCATTGCCTCCGCCGATGGATAGAGTGACATAAGTTAGAGAAGAGCAAGTTCAAGTTCTCAGCCTAAGTAACTAAGCAATACTGTGGGTGATCCATCACACCAACTTGAAATAGCTGAAATATAAGAACTGATTTGTGAGAGGGATGCTGGCTATGAAAAAGTCCTGGTGAGCAAAACAAATCCTTTGCCTGTGTGGGATTCTTAAAGGGAGTCTGGAGATGAGGTTTCTGAAAAAGTTTAGAAGCAGAAGGTTTTTCGCTGGAAGAGACCTGAAAGGTCATTTGGTTTAATCTCTCTTTACTGATGAAGAAACAGAGGCAGAGGGAGAAGTAATTTTTTCCAAAGTCATCCAGCTTGTAAGAGACAGAACTGGGATTCAAAATCTGATTCTTTGACTACAAATTCAGAAAAAAAAGGAAGGAAAAGGGTTCTTAGGAGAATAAGAAAAGGGAATGAAGAGAGGGAAGAAGCAATTTGAGGGCAATGAAGATTGACAAAGGCTAGATGGGAAGGTATGTTGGAAGTTCCTGGGAACTTAGAGCTGAGATTTGTCCAATCCTGAATGGGAATGGAATCAGCTTGGGAGACTCTTAAGGATCAGGGCAGCCAAAGGTGAGGCAAGAGTGAACTGGATCCTCCGTCCCTCCTGACCCTAAATCTACAAGAGACCTAGAAAGGCCAGACAGAACCTTCCAGTTCCCAAGAGCCAGGGGCTCTGAGGTGAGTGTTTTTGTTCCCTTCCAGTCTTTTAACCCACAGATCCAGGAGCCAGCAGTCATAAGAACAAGATTCAGTGTATCCTCTTCTACTTCTTCCTCTACACTTCCTGCATTGCCCCTACCCAGCTCTGAATATCATTTGGGTCCCAAGTCCCTACACACTCTTTCTACCTCCCACCCCCTACCTCCCAGTCTTTGTTTCAAAATACCTTCTGAAGTAGTGATAGAATTCATTATTATATTATATTCTTCTTCTCCATCTTTTGGAGTGGTGATAGAATTCATTATTATTTTATATTCTTCTACTTCAACTTCTGCAGTAGTGATAGAATTTATTCTATATGAATAAAATTTTTAGAATCCATCAAACAAAATGACTATTGATTGAGAAATCCAAGAGGTAAACCTAGACATAGTAACTCCATAACAAATACTATAGTAGATGCCACAGTGATTAAAATGACTGAAAGAAATGAAACAAGGTTTTTTTCAAAGTAAAATTTGGACTCTGGAGGAAAAAATTCCAATCACAATTTGGAATAAAAGATGGAAAACCTTATCCATATAGTAGATTTCTTGAAAATAGATTTCTTGACTGATCATTTTTTAAAAATTAATCAATTGAAACTTTGTCATTGAAAAAATAGAAGGTTGGGGCAGCTAGGTGGCGCAGTGGATACAGCACCAGTTCTGAATTCAGGAGGACCTGAGTTCAAATCGGGTCTCAGACACTTAACATTCCCTAGCTGTGTGACCCTGGGCAAGTCACTTAACCCCAATTGCCTCAGCAAAAAAAAAAAATAGAAGGTACAATCAAAATTTATTAATATAAGAAAATACACATTTTGACAATATATAATATTTAACAATTTCAAAAGATTGAAAAAGAAAAGAAAATGTAAGCATCTGCTATCAAAAACAATTGATTCAGAAAACAGATCCTTTAAAAAGCATTGGCTTTCCTGAAAAATCATTACCAAACAAAAAATCTGGTTGCTATATTTCAAGAAAATTATACCATGGGCAGCTAGATGACAGTGGATAGAGTACTGCCCTTAGAGTCAGGAGAGCTCAAGTTCAAATCCAACCTCAGATACTTAACTCGTACTAGCTGTATGACCCTGGGCAAGTCACTTAACCCCAATTGCCTCACAAAAAAACAAAGAAAATTATCTCAGTCTATTAGAACCAAAAGGCAAAGTGAAAGTAAAATTAATACACTGAATGACAACCTGAAAGAAGTCCCAAACTGAAAATATGCTGGAATGTCATAGCCATAATGCAAATTTGACTTTATGTAGATAATTCTGAAAGAAATCCTTATTCAAAAAACAAAAACAAAATCCCAAACAGTACTGTGCCGTCTCTCCCACCCATCCCCATCAAAAGGAAGAAAAAAAAAAAAAAAAAAACACTTCCAAGTGAAATTAGTATATAATAGGCAAGTGCTGAGGTTACCACCCTGCTGCCACCAGATCAGGAGCTAAACTAGAGACATCCATCACTCAAAAACACCATTGTCAAACTCCATCCAGTCCCAGGACCCAGCCCCTACCTATCTTTCTACAGCTCTGCCCAGCCTGTCACCCATGTTGTTCTATGTGCCTGTCCTACCCCCACATATCTGTCCTCTACTTGTTCTCAGACTCCTATGTTGTTTTATCTACTCGGTTTTCAAGCCCCTACATGTCATCCTTGCTTTCCTCTCTCCTTCTCTTTCTCATGTACCCCTCATAATTGCTTAAGTAGAGATCTGTGGAATGATCCACTTACATAAAGCAAGAGTTGTTTGTACTGTTCCTTTGTCTTTTTAAGAAAGGATTAAAGAAAGGAACCATATACACAAAAATATTTGCAGCAGCACTTTTAGTTATAGTGAAGAACTGGAAACAAAATGGATATCTACCAGCTGGTGAATGGTTGAACAAAAGTTAGCATAGGAATATGATGGAATATTATTGTAATATAAGAAACAAAGAGAGCAAATTCAGAGGATCCTAGGAAGATTTGTATGAATTGATATAGTGAGGTATAAACTGTAAGATCAGTTTATGCAATAAGTACAGAGAATCCCAGGAAGATTTTGTAATTGATACAAAGTGAGGCAAGCAAACCAGTAGAACAATGTATACACTAACTAGATACAAAACTGTAAAAAGAAAACCCCTAGGGAAGATTTAAAAAGCTATGATATTGATGCAATGACCAGACACCCCTTCAGAGGACTGATGATGAAATTTGTTTTCTGACTTTTATAATTGAGATGATTGACTGGAGGTACAGAAAGAGATATGCTTTTTTAGGCATGGGCAGTGTATGGATCTGTTTTGCTTTACTCATTTGTTACAAATGGGATTTTTTGGAGGGGAGGCATAAGGAGAAGTGAGACTGAAACCAAAACTGTGTGTGTATATACAGGTACTGTTCAGAAGGGGATATATTAAGCAGAATAATGTTGGAACTACTACAATAAATTTAATATATACTTTAAAAAAATCAAACCATGCATAATATTGCTGTTATTTGTATGGTGCTTTAAAGTTTGTCAAGTATTTTATAAATATCATTTCATTTTATCTTCACAACAACCCTGGGAGGAAGGACTATTATTATCATCCCCTTTTTATAGATGAAGAAACTGAGGCAGATCGAAGTTAAGCAACTTGTTCATAGTCTCACAACTAGTCAGTCTCTTAGGCTAAATTTGAACTCAAGTCTCACTGACTTGACTCCAAAATTTCATTCACTGTACTATTTATGCCATGTTGTTCAGTCATTTTCCAGTTGTGTCCAACTCTTCATGATCCTATTTGGGGTTTTCTTGGTAAAAAAAAAATAATGGGAATTTACCATTTCCTTTTCCAGTTCATTTTTACAGATGGGAATTTTGAAGCAAATAAGTTTAAATGACTTACCAGTATCTGAGGCCACATTTCAACTTTTTGACTCCTGGCCCAGTACTGTAATTTATCTACTATGCCACCTATTTGATCTTTATTTTTCTACTCTTACTTATATAAGAAAATGTTTATATATTAAATGATAATTATAATAAAAAGGAGAGGGAAAGAAAAAGAGGCAGAGAAGGTAGATCAGAGCAGCTAGAATATTAAAGAAAGGTAGGACTGAGTTTATAGATAGGCTAGAGTAAACCTGATTAACAATCAGGGCAGGAACAGAGCAGGATCAGCTGATGGCCCTTGACCTTTCAAATTTGCTGAGGAAACAAATCCTAGAGTAAGTGAAGGGAGGGTGAATGCCAAAAAGTAGTCTGCTCTAGTCACTGGTCCTTGGGATGGGGATAGCTTTGGGGGATTAGGGGGAGGGGAATGGAAGGGCCTCTGAACTAGAAGCCAAGAGAATTTGGTAATGAAATGCCCAGGCAGACACACTCACTCACTTTATGCCACAGGTGGTGCCAGTGTCAGTTTAACCACCTCCAGCTAGATTTTCTGAAATCCATGAGGGAAGAAAGAAGGGGACAAGTGGGGCATGGATCTGTGCTGAGTCAAGAGGTCCCTCAAACCTTTTGAAGGAATCTGAATAAATTCCTTGAAGAAAGCATCCTCACATAGGACACTCAGTCCCGAAGATTAAATATCATCTTTGAGGGGTATTGATGACTGAAGCAGGTGGCAGGGAAAGTAGCTTGACAGGGAAGTATTTGGGTGTTTCTGATGACACTCCTAAATGTGGAGATGAAGGCAGCAGTGGCCACCCTGATAATAACCTTCCTCCTTTTGTTGTTAAGTTGTGTCTAATTCTTTATCTCATTTGGAGTTTTCTTGGCAAAGCTACTAGAGTAGTTTACCATTTCCTTCTTCAGCTCATTTTTTTTTCTGTTTATCAATTACATTTATTTTTATGATGCTTTCATTTTTCATTTGCTGACACAGTGGCTTCTGATTCTCATCTTTTTTTAAAATAGCTTTTTATTTTCAAAATATATGCAAAGTTAATTTTCAACATTCACTCTGCAGAATCTTGTGTTCCAAATTTTTCTCCCTCCCTTCTTCCCACTCCCTCCCCTAGACAGCACGTAACCCAAAATATGGTAAACATGTACAATTCTTCTATACATATTTCCACATTTATCATGTCCAGCTTATTTTACAGAAGAAGATAAGGCCCAAAATCACACAGCTGAATGAGGTCAGATTTGAATTCAGGAAGATAAGTCTGATTCCAAACCCAGTGTTTTATCTATCTACTCTACTACCTAGTTGCCAACTTCCAAGCTCAACGCTCTATCCACTGCACCATCTAGCTACAGTCACCCTTCTAGAGACAATCAACTTCTGGGAAGTTGTTGCATGCTTCTCTGCCTCTCTTCTCCAAAGTATCCTTGGTTTGGAGAGTCAGCCTTTTATCCAATTACCTCTTGGCTGCCATAAGTGAGACAATTACTTTACCAAAGGGAGTTATTGAATTAGAAGAAAGAAAGGAGGAAGGGGTAGGTTAATGCTGAGGAGAGGACACCAGCTTTGTTTGTTTTCTAGGCTGGAAGGATTTGAGGAGGGGAATCCAACAATCATATGTCAAAGTTAAGAAAACCTTGAGAATCGATCCTTTCGTTTTAAGAGGATAGGTCCAAATTTTTGAGGTCCAAAGTGGGAAAGCGTCACATAACTAGTTGGTGCCAGATCCAGGATTGGAACAGAGGTGTCTTGATTACCAAAACAAACCTCTTTTTATGTTTCTACGCTAACTCTATTGGGGAATGCTTGATTGCAGAACTCAGGAATTAACTTGAATTGTGGAGAACTTAAGATGTCCATTGGGCTAATAGTATAGATATCATATCTCCTTATCACTTCCAGGATCAAATACAAATCATTCTGTTTGGCCTTTAAAGCCCTTAGTCCCATCCCTACCTTTCCAATCTTCCTACACTTTTCTCTTCAGCATCTACTCTTTGATCCAAGGGTGCTGGTCTATGGCTTTTCCAGAAACAAAATGCTCCATCTCTCTATTCCACACATTTTTTCTGATTATCCTCCAAATCTGGAATGCTCTCTCTCCTCTCCACCTCCTGCATTTCTTGGCTTCCTTAGTGTCCCAGATAAAATTCCACTTTCTACAGGAAATCTATAGAAAGAATTTAGGTAGCACAATGGATAGTTCTCTGAGCCCAGAATCAGGAAAACCTCAGTTTAATTTTTACTACTTGTGTGAACCTGGGCAAATAATTTAACCCTTTTGGCCTCAGTTTCTTCATCTGTCAAATCAACTGGAGAAGGAAATGGCAAACAACTCTATCTTTGTCAAGAAAATCCTTAATGAGGTCATGAAGAGTCATAACTGAAATGACGGAATGCTTCTGCTGCCACTAGCAGAAATCATTCCCCTTAATTCTAGTGTCTTCTCTCTTGACTATCTTTTACTTAGTTAATTTAAACATAATTGTTTGCTTACAGTCTCTTATTAGATTGTAAGCTCCTTGAAAACAGTAGGGTCTGTCTTTTGCCTTTCTCAGCAAGTACAGGGCTTATTATGGTGCTTGACACACTGTAGGATCTTAATGCTTACTCTCTGAGACAGTGTTAATCAGAAAGTAACATATTTGAAAATCTCAGGATATTTAAAGAGCTTCAGGGTAAGTGGTACCTATTCCCTCTTGTCTCACTTGTATAGTGAAATAGATGTTGAATTGGGACTCTGTGGAACTCAGAAGTTCTGAGTTCAAATTCCAACTCTATCACTTAGTACCACTCAGTGAGGAATCCTGACTACTAACTTCTTGGATTTCTCCTTTGTAAAAATGAAAGTATTGAACTAAATGATCTCTGAAATCCCTTCTGGGCTCCTCCATAAAAGCTTTAATCCTAATATGTTTGCACTTTACTCAGGCATACATCTGGTATCTTTAACACAGTGCCTTGTATACAGTAGGCACTTAATAAATGTCTGGAATTACATGTTTGTCACAGATCATCATGAATGTAATTTTTGTACATATCATCTGTAAATTTCCTCCAGGGTCTAGCAATGCATCTGGGACATCAAAGTTTGTTGAATAAATGAATGAATGGCATGTAAATTCACAGTACATTTTTGGACAATAGGATATAGAGTGACTCAAAAGAATAACAATAATAATAATAAATTTCATTTATTTAACACTAAGGATTACACGTATATTTAAACTATTTCAGATTGCTTTGTCTTGGGGAGGGGAGAGGTAAGTGGGAGAGGGAGAAAAATTTAGAATACAAGAGTTTTACAAAAATGAATGTTGAAAACTATCTTTACATGTATTTGGACAAATAAGACTTTTAAAAAATGTTACACACTCTTTTAGACATTAATAAATTATGTTTTAAGAATGATGTGGAATCTTGGAAGAAAGAGGGTAAATTGGAGGGTATTTTAGTTTTAAACCTTATTAGAATTCCAGAACTAGAAAAGAGTTTAAGGTTCTATAGTAAAATAAAGGAGGAAACTGAGGTTTTGGGAATACAAGCAAGTGGGGGAGAGGATCTGGTGAAATTGTCATAGCTAGTTAGTGGCAAAATAAGAAGTTTTGAAAGGTTGGTAAGTACCCATTATAGGAGTAATTTTAAAATTGGTTTTCTCCTGGCATTCTCAAGACAAATAAGAGTGAATTTTACAGCTGTAATGAACTTGCTTCAGCAAACAACTGGAAATAAAAGCATAATCTACTTTAGCATAATGAGAATCTAGAGTTTAACTTTGCTTCCTTGTACACTTGTGGCTTGGGGTCAGGAGTGTGGTAGCATGTTACCTCCAGAGTAGTCTGAAGTCAAAACACCTACATTCAAGTCTCCCCTTTGTTTCTTACAATCCATGCTGCCATAAGTAAATGCTTTCTGCTCATTTGACTTCTCTATTAAATGATGATGTTGGCCATGATTTCTTTTCAGTTCTAAACTTTTCGCAGGAGAGATGGATAGAGAATATAACAACCTCAAAAGGCTCCATTTTTATCCCCATCCAGACATTTCCTGTTCCCACTCATTCTCTACAACCCCTCCCTTATCTCCTCCTGCTTACCTGGCTCCAGGAAATAGGTCAAAGCAGATTGGGAGCGCCTTCCCAGAGGGTGGTATGCCCTTAGGGGAACCTGGGTGACCCTATTGACTAGGGCTAGTAGGAAGGACAGGTTTCTGTTGTAAGAGATCAATCATGCTCTTCTGTGAATGTGGCCAGTGGCCAAAAGGAAGGGCAAGCCACCCAAGCCTCCACTGGCCTGGCTCCTGACCTCTTCTTTTTCTTCCCAGACCCTAGGTGAGTCCTGCAGGAGAGAATGCATCAGGCCCAAGAGCAGACAGAGAGCAGCTGGTCTTGGGTGGTGCTGCTGGCCACCGTGGTAACCCAAGGCCTGACACTGGGCTTTCCTACTTGTATTGGTATCTTCTTCACTGACCTCCAACATGATTTCCAAGCCAGCAATAGCGAGACATCCTGGTTTCCCTCCATCCAAATTTCATTACTTCATGCTGGAGGTGAGTTCCCTTGCAAGGGGGAGGGACTGGAAACATAGAGACACTGACCATGAGCCTGAAGGAGTGGGGTCAAGGGCTTCATGCTCATTTGAGTTCACACTCCTAGGACCAAAGTATTAGAGCTGAAAAATAACTCTTAGAAATCAGCTAAATTAACCCCCTCATTACATTTAAGTAGAACCTGAGGTCTTATTTACTTGCCTAAGATCACACAGCTGATTGGTGGGATGAAATACAGAATCATAGAATGTGAGAGCAAGAAGGGACCTTAGACCAACTAGATACACAAATTAGGAATACTTGTTAATACCTTTACATATGTCATCTCCTTTGCTTTTCACAGAAACCTTGCATATCAATATTTTAATTACCCTTTTATAAATAAACAGGCTAAATGACTTGTCCAAGATCATTTAGCTAGTAAGAAGCTGAGCTGGGCTTTGATCTTAAGTCCAGTCCAGTCTTCTTCCTACTCAGGATCTGATGCTAAACTTTCTAGCAAAAGTCCAAAGATACTTTTTCTTTCCTTTTTTCTCATTTTAATACTTTATCCCCCCCACTTACATGTAAAAACAATCTTTAATATTAATTTTTAAAAATTGTGAGTTCCAAATTCCATTGCTGTTTCCATTCTTCTTTGAGAAGGCAAGCAATTTGATATGTTATACATGGGGGAGTCATGTAAAACATTTTTCCAAATAAGCCATGCTATAAAAAAGTCATGTTTGGTCAGAGACCAAAAAAAAAAAGAAAAAGATGGTCTTTTTAAAAATATATATATGCTTTGATCTGTATTCAGACTCCATCAATTCTTTCTCTGGACATGGATAGCATTTTTCATTATAAGTCTTTTGAAAATGGATCATTGTATTGTGGAAAAGAGATAAGTCATTCATAGATGACCATAAAATAATACTGCTGTTACTGTGTACAGTGTTCTTCTGGTTCTGCTCATTTCATTTTGCATCAGTTCATGTAAATCTTTTCAAGTTTTTCTAAGAACACCATGCTCATCATTTCTTATAACACAGTAGCATTTCATTACAATCATATAACACAACCTATCTAGCTATTCCCTAGATAAAGATCCCCTCAATTTCCAATTCTTTGCCACCAGTAAAAGAGCTTCTGTAAATATTTTTGTGCCTATGGGTCTTTTCCATTTTTGTTTTGTTTGGAATAAGGACCTAGTAATGAGTGGTATTAGTGGGCTAAGACCCTTTTTCAACTTTTATCTCCTTTCTCTGCCCTCATCAGAAAAAAAAAAGTCTGTAAAATATCTTCAAGGAAATACATTACAACACACAGACAGTTTTGAGGTGGAGCATTATGAGATGGAACATAGCATATAATCAAAGATTTGACTGGTTGATATTTTTTAATGATCGGCTTTTTTCTCTTTTATTCTTTATTATAAAGAGGGGATTTGAAAAATGAAGATGTCAAAAACAAGAAATTTCCATAAAAATTTAGAGACAAAATAAAAAAAGTTACTTCCTATTTTTTTATATGACACATCAAGGATCCAAATCCAGATTTTTACAAATGCGGTGCTTGAACTGGGCTTTCCATTGACATTCTATCAGACTCCCTTACCCACCTCTAACAGACCCAAATGATTCTCTCTACTAGACTGGGTTGGATTTGGGCTAGGGGATAGCAGCTATCGGCATTGCTCAATGCTACTGAGTCTTGTGATCTAGAGGACTGGACACTGGAACTGATTCTTCACTGGAATCAGGATGCCATAGATATCACCAGATTTAGTCATAGAGTACTTACCAGTATGCTGTAATTAATTTTTTTCTCTAATATTTTATTTTTCCAAATACATGTAAAAATACATTCATTTTTGTAAAGTTTTTGTCCTAAATTTTTCTCCCTCCTTCCCTCCTCCCAAGACAGCAAGTAATTTGATATAGGTTAAACATGTACAATCCTTTTAAATGTATTTCCATATTTATCATGTTGTATAAGAAAAATCAGACCCAATGGGAAATAAACCATGAGAAAGAAAAACAAATAACAAAAAGGGCAAAAATAGTATGCTTTAATCTACATTCAGTTTCCATAATTCTCCCTTTGGATGAAGATGGCATTTTCCATCCTAAGTCTATTGGAATTGCCTTAAATCACTGCATAACGGAGAAGAGCAAAGTTCATCACAATTGGTCATCACATAACATGTGACCAAGTGTTCTCTTGGTTCTGCTCACTTCATTTGCTATATAATTATTCTTAAGACTCTCCAGTTGCTGAATTTGGAAATCACAAGACCTAAATACAATTTTTAGTTTGCCACGTACTACTTTGACTAATGTCTTCATGTTTCTGGGTCTCAGTTCTCTCCTCTGAAAATTGAGGAAGTTAGGTTAGATGGTCTCTAAGGTCCTTTCAAGTGCTAGATCTTTGAACTGAACCTTTGAGCTTATGTTCCTCTTGCCCCTTGGAGTATTCCCAGAGCTGTCTATAGTCAGGGATGAGGCAGTTTATTCCAGGAGGAGGTGGGAGCCTCCCAAGAAGCAATCACTGTGACTGTTCTGCATACAATGAGAATTCTCATCAGTGTGGGAAGAGGAAGTGAAGGACTAGTACATGAACATATGAAATAGATGGAGCCAAGAAGTACAGTTCTCCTTGGTACTTTTTGGAGAGCTGGAGGGATAGGGATGGAAGGAAGGAAGGAAATAAGCATTTAAGTGCCTGCTGTGTGCCAGGCATTAGTTTAAATTCTTTTCTTAATATTATTTCATTTGATCTTCATAACAACCTTGGGAGTTAGGTGTTATTATGTCCATTTTACAGTTGAAGAAATTAAGGCATAGAAGTTAAGTAATTTGCCCAAGTTCCCACAGCTAGGAAGTATCTAGGCTAGGTTTAAACTTAGAGCTTCCTAATTCCAGGATAGCTCTCTATCTACTACTTCTACTAACTGACTTTCAGCTTAGATGTTTGTTATTGTTCAGTTGCATCTAATTCTTCATGACCCCATTTGGGGTTTTCTTGGCAAAATGGTTTGCCATTTCCTTCTTTAGTTCTTAAAAAAACAGATGAGGAACTGAGGCAAACAATGTTAAAAACAGGTCACACAGCTATTAAGTGACTTGAGAGCAGATTTGAACTCAGAAAAATGTCTTTCTAACTCCAGGCTGGGCACTCTGTCCACTGCACCAGCTAGCTGAACCAACTCAGCTCCAATTCTTAGTAGCTTTGTGACCTCCTTCCTGATCTCAGGCAATTCTAGGAAGTCTCTAGGGAAGAACAGGGCAAGAAACCAGGATCTTCAGAATGCCTAACTGCCAGTTCTTTTTTTTGTTTTGTTTTCATTTTTAAAAAATTATTTTCAATTTCAAATTTTCTCCCTCTCACTATCCCCTCTCCTACCTATTGAGAAGGTAAGAAATATACCTATTTTATATGTATACATATATGTGTGTGTGTCATTCAAAATAGATTTCTACATTAGCCACATGAACAACTCTTATTTTTGTTTCTTCTCAATGGAGGAATCAGGGTTGGTAAGAAATAAAAAATATACCTAGAATACAAACAAATATGAATCAGATCTGACATAGGCAATTTTATTCCCATGCAATCGAGAATGCCAAGCAGTAAAGAATCATAAAATGATAATAATGTTTCAAGACGCCTCACTGAGCAACAGTGTTACTTATAAACTGTTTCACATTTTACCTCCACTGCATACAGCCCCATTAGTGCTAAGTGAACTCTTTAATTATTTCCTAAAACCATTTCTTTCTCTATGCAAGACTTTCCCTCTTGGCTGGCTGGTCAACATCTACTACTATTTATGCCCCAAGTACTCTGGAAACTGGTACCTTCATGCCCCAGTCCCAGGAAAGAACCAGCTGGTTTTGGAGATCTTACAAGTCCATGTACCAAACAAGGGATAAACCCATCCCAAATAGAGGTTTCATTTTTAAAATGAAGCTATAAGCTTACAGTTTTCCAACTTGTAGATGAAAGGCATCTCTGAGCTAAGAGTCACCCTTACATCTGGCAGCCAGCAGGAATAGGAGCCCCATAGGGTTGGGGATTGTCCCTTTAGTGGGGGTTCCAGCACAGCAGCCAATTAAGAGTCATCATAACTGACAGCAATCAGAGAAAATCTGTGCCTGATCCTCAGTGAGAAGAGTGAGAAGGAGCCCCTCCGTCATGCATTCCTACTTTAAATGCTGTATAAAATGCTTTGCAAACTATAAACACTATAAATTTCAATTATAATTGGTTTAATCTACCTCACAGAATTCTTTTGAGGCTCAAATAAAAATAATATATAAAGCACTTAATGATGGGAATAAAGACTCTATTTATGATTTCATTAGTATGAGAACTTCCAGATGAAGAAATTCCTTCTACCGACTCAAATTAGCACCTTCTCTACAAATTGTAGCCTTAGAGAGTTACCTAGACCTCAGAAAGGCTAAGTGACTTACCTGTCACTTGTCAGAGGCAAGACTTGAACATGGGTATTCCTGGATTGGAGACTGATTCCCTGTCCACTATGATAGATTGCTTCTCATAGCTTTATAATATGATAGATTTATTTAGGCTTTTACAAATGTAAACCATTTCTTCCTTTCATGTCCTGAAATCAGCCTCTGCTGGGACTGTTCTTTTCCTTAGTGGTCCTTAGAGGTTTCCTCAGTAGCTGCTTCCTGGCAAGGGTGTTGGTTTCAGTTTTTGTCTTAATAACCTCCTCCTAGAAGGGGATGCCTCATTCTTGACCTCAGGCAATTCCAGGAGGTCTCTATGAAAGAGAAGGGCAAGCAGCCAGGATCTTCACAATGCCTAACTGAGAAGGAAATCACAGCCCTCTCTCCCCTTCTATCTGTATATATGCCACCTCCTTCGGCTTGGCTCTAAAAAATGAGGAGGATAACTGAGGCTGGTTCAGGTTTCTTCTCCCTCCTTTTTCCCCCTCTCACCTGGACCAGAGCATGTTATACTGGTTCCCCTGGCTGTCTTCCAATAACCAGGGAATGTTTTTCCTTGCTTTCTCATGAGATTTGTTGTGGCAAGGTGGATTATCAGAACTGGCAGAGAGATGGGAACAGATACTGCCTGTCCTTGGCCCATCCTCTAGTAGCCAGGGTTAAGACCCTGGTCCAGGGAGTCTCTTGGCAGGAGAAGAAATGGTTTTCTAACCCCTTATACAAAGGAATGATAGCTGGGAGAGTAGACTGAGAGTCAAGTCTGGATTTGCAAGTCTTACTTCTGACATATACTGACTTAATCCTAACAGACTTTAATATACATGTTGAGTTTTCCTTAAATACTTAACAATAGATGGAACACTGGACTTGGCATTAGGAAAACCTAAGTTCAAATCCTCCCTCAAATACTTACTAGTTGTGAGCTTCCTGGACAAGTCACTTAATCTCTGTCTGCTTTAGTTCCTTCATCTGTAAATTGAGGATTATAATAGCAACTCTTTTATAAAATTGTTGTGAAGATCAACTGAAATATCTGTTCAGCCTTCAGGACAATGTTGGGCATCTATATAGTAAGTTCTTAAGAGATTCTTATTCTTTCCTCTCCTAATCAGATGTAAGCTACTTGGATGTCAAATGTTTCATTTTTGTCTTTTCCTTCCTAGCACACATGCCCAGAACATAATATCTATTTAATAAGTGTTTGTGTATTGTTGAATTAATTAGTGGGAAACAAACTGATTGACTTATTCTTCTACCCCAGAAATACACATTTAGCTCTCTGAATACATACTATACTTGGTATGTATACAACAATCAGGTTTATTATATTCATCCCCTTATACAGCTATCCGTACATTCATAAAACCCAATTTATACACATTCTTTTTTATATTCCTCTTAATAAAAATTGATGTGTATATAATACCTTTAAGTTTTCATTGAAATTTTAATTTTTATATCTCCTACATTTCTCAGTCTGTTCCTCCTTGTGCCAGAAAGACATTTTTAATAATAAAGGATAAATTTTTTTTTTAATTAGTACAACTAAACTAACCAATACATAACCAAATTGGACATTACAGACAGTGTTCCATATTCATAGTTCCCTAACAGCAAATCAAGGAAAGAAGGCCTGATAATTATAATTTTATAGTAACCCATTCTTATCTTATTGTTATTTTTTCCATTTACATTGTTATGGCCATCGTGTACATTGTTTTCCTGGTTCTTTCACTTTGCATCAATCTGACAGCATAATAATTCATCACATTGGTGCTCCTCAAATTGATCAACCATCTCCTTTGTTTCCAGATCTTTGCCACTGTAAAAAGTGCTACAGTAAATATTTTGGAATATAAGAGATATATCTTTTTAAATCATTGACCTCCTTGAAGGCAACATCTCTGGGTCCAAGAGTACTGACATTTTAGTAATTTAGCATAACCCTAAATTGCTTTCTAGAATGGTTGGACCAATTCATACTACTCTGAACAGTGTTAGCTCTTTAATTTTAATTTTACAGATTTTTCCATTCATTCTATCATTTAATTCTGTGAACAATCCCATGTAATAGATAAGTATTATTTTCCTTATTTAACAGATGAGGAAACTGAAGTGGCTCAGGGAATTCAACTGACTTCCCCAAGGTCATACAGCTAATAAATTACAGATTCAAATCTCAGATTTGTGATTACAACTTTGTGCTCTCTCTGTTATGTACATATATACCCACAGCCTCTTTCCATTTTCCTATAATCACATATGATTAATTATATACATATCCATATTATCATGTCCATATACCCATACCCTCTTATACACATTCACACATAATCTCTCACATTCACATACACATTCCCAATTCACCTCTAATCTTGTACATTCATAACCCATACTTTCTCACGTTACCAGGTCACTGGGAAAGGTAACATTTGAGAAAGTCCTGAGTCATAGTGAGAACAGGAACTGGATGGCTGGAGGCGGTATGAGGTGGGGTTGGAGGTGCTGTCCTGGTTAAATGTTCTACAGCAGATAGTCTGTGATAGCTCATTTCCTGATATCTATGTCTTAGATGGTGGGATGTCTTCATTGGGTAAAGAAAAAAAATGGATAAAGGAATTAAGTTGGAAGATTTTCCCTTAAGCATATCTTAATGCATTTAATCAATCCTTGTTCCAGAGTTCCATGTTTGAAGACTACTTACATATATACTTTTAATCATTAACTCTATGCAACCTAATATGCTGTGTTGGACGTAAGAACAGATAGCCTTAGAGGGAAGAACTAAGAATAATTGCAAAGAGGCAGCTTTAAAAGGCTTTGTGAAAGGAAAAACTTCCTAAAAGAGCTGTCTGATAACAACAAATAACAATAATAACAATAACTTGCATTTATGTAGTGCTTTAAGATTTGCAAAAATCTTAACTCATTTTATCCTCACATTAACCCCTATGAAGTAGATACTATTATTATCCTCATTTTACAACTGGGGAAAATGAGGCAGACAGAGGTTAATTGACTTGCCCAGGGTCACAAAACTAGAAAAATATCTGAAACTGAATTTAAATTCAGATCTTCCTGACCCCATATTCCACACTCTATCTACTGTAGCACTTAGGTGCTTTGTGGTAGGATAGGCTGTTTCAGGATGATTTCAGGAATGTTCAGGGAAATGTAAGATGCTGAGATTCCTTTCAGCTTAGAGTTTGTATATTCCTATGGGGTGGGTTAGGATGAAAGAGGTCCCTTTGATTCAAATATGTTCTTTCAAGAATGTTACAGAAAGGATTTTGGTTCAGGAAAACATTAGACTCTGAGATTCCTTTCTACTTGGAGCTTGTCTGATCCTATGGAAGGGGATTGGATGACAGAGCTCCCTTTGGTCCCACTGTATCTTCATAGGGTGACTCCAGAACTCCAGGCTCTTTCTCTGGCTCCATCCCTAACCTGCCCCACTCTCTTTCTGGTTTCGACTCCCCTAGGGCCCATTTGCAGTATGCTGGTGGAGCACTTTGGTTGCCGCGTGACAGTGATGCTAGGGGGAGTCCTGGCCAGCTCAGGCATGGTGGCCAGCTCCTTCTCCCGCTCCCTTAGCCAGCTCTACATCACAGCCGGATTCATCACAGGTGATAGCCATCAGCTGCCCTTCCTCTTTCTCCCCCTAACCTCCTCAGCCCAGGGTTTGGCGGGATTGGGGCTTGGAGGAGCAATGGCAGGAGATGAAAGGGAAGACGGTGGATCTGAGAAGTGTGGTTGGGGAGAGAAACGGATGGGCAGGCTGTTTGACGGCAGGGGTGCTGTGCTGTTCTGGCTTGCTCCAGAAGTGATCTCTGGCTTGTTCCCCAGGGGCTGCCTCTGACATGGGCTAGAGCCATGTCAAGTCTTAACTGGACTAGCTAAGTGGGTGGGGAAAGGGACAAAAGTGACACTTTAGGGAATTGTTGGGTGTGGGGAATGGACCTCAACTTTCATCAAAGCTTGAGGAGACATAAGCGGATGAATCACTGAGATGGCATCTCTTCCTTCCCCCTTTCTTCCCCTGCAGGCCTAGGGATGTCCTTCAGCTTTCAGGCAGGCATCACAGTGTTGGGACACTACTTCTCCTACCACCGGACACTGGCCAACGCACTGGCCTCAGCTGGGGTCTCCATTGGTATCACGCTCTGGCCCCTGCTTTCCCGCTACCTCTTGGAGTCCTTTGGATGGAGAGGCACCTTCTTGATCTTTGGAGGGGTCTTCCTTCATTGCTGCGTTTGTGGGGCCGTCATGAGGCCTGTGGCACTTAAGGCTGAGTCAGCCTACGCCCTACCCAACAAGGCCCCTGAACCAGGTTGTCTATTGACTTGTGGCCAGGCTGTGCGGCGGCATCTGGCCTTTGACGTCTTCCTCCAGAATCGGGGCTACCGCTTCTACACCCTGGGTGTGGTATGGATGCTGATGGGCTTCACGGTGCCCCACATCTTCCTGGTGCCCTTTGCCTTGAGCCACGATGTGGAAGAACACAAGGCTGCTTTGCTTATCTCCATCATTGGCTTCAGCAACATATTCATGAGACCCATGATTGGAGTGGTAGCTGGCCGGTCAATGTTTGCTGGTCACCGTGTGTTCCTTTTCGCCCTGGCAGTCTTGTTAAATGGACTGAGCAACCTCATTTGCGTTATCTCAGCCAGCTTCAGTGTGCTAGTTTTTTATTGCTTGGTGTACAGCATCTCCATGAGCGGCATCGGGGCTCTCATCTTCCAGGTGCTCATGGATATAGTGCCCATGAACAGATTCTCCAGTGCCTTGGGTCTCTTCACCATCCTTGAGAGTTTCACCATCCTTGTATCTCCTCCATTGGCTGGTGAGGATAGGGAGGTTACAGTTGGGGAAGGAGGTTGGGATTGGTATCTGGGAAAGGGAATTTACCCTGGGAGGGACAAAAAGAGGGTATAGGTAAGTGTGGTATCATGGAAAGAACAGTGGATTTGTTTCAGATATTTACTATCTCTGTAATCCCAGGCAAGTCACTTAATCTCTCCTAGACTGGTGTTCCTTATCTATAAAAATAAGATAAGTAAGCTAGATGGTATCTAAGGCCCTTTTCAAATCTAAATATTATGAGCCTATGGTTAGGGAAATTGCCATATATAATTCAGACTAACTTAAGTCAGTGACAGTGAGAAAAGCATAGAATTTGGAGCCCAAAGACTGGGCTGAGATCCAAGTGGCTAGCTGTATGACCTAGAACAAACTTTATTTCCTCAACTATAAACTGGTGATGGTAGCACTTCCCTTGGATACTTCTCAGGATTGTGGTGAGAATCATACTTTGTAAATGGGAAAATGCTATGTCAGTTGTGTGTTTTTTCATCATGCCCTAGGAATCTGTCAGGGAAGAGAAGCCTCAGAAATAGCTCCTAAGGTCCTGCATCCCTGACCTCACTCAATCTGGCTTTCCTTTCCCTTGCAGGTCTACTTTTGGATGCTACTGGCAACTTCAGCTACATTTTCTACATGTCCAGCTTCTTCCTCATCTCAGCTGCATTCTTTA
The DNA here is from genome assembly GCA_023553655.1 of Myrmecobius fasciatus. Classification (NCBI taxonomy): domain Eukaryota; kingdom Metazoa; phylum Chordata; class Mammalia; order Dasyuromorphia; family Myrmecobiidae; genus Myrmecobius; species Myrmecobius fasciatus. The sequence goes on from JAJPUD010000929.1 coordinate 330,069, forward strand.
TAGGTCTCAGCTTCTTCATCCTGAAGAAAAAGAAAGAGAAGCAAATAATGAATACAGTCCATGAGGAGCCTACTGTGGAAAAGGAGCTTACCCTGAGAAACAGAGAGGAGGCTGTGACTGAGTCACACTCAACAGTCACATATGTGACATATGTGACAAGCGTCTGAGCCAAGGAACTCTAGAGGGCAAAGACCATAAGTTCTTTCTAATTCCAAGCCCTTCTGTGCTAGTCCTCATTTTATTATGTATCTGGTTTCTCCCCACTCAAGGCCCAATGAAGCATTAGCTTCTTGAGCTCTCTTACCCTGTGATCAGAAGGTTCCTCTCCCCTTGAGGAGATCAGAAAGAGGAACTTGCTATGTGTTTTCCCAGTCCCCTGCCTCTTGGGAAATGAGAGTTCTCAGAACTAGGGGAGGCTATGGACAGCATTGGGAAGAGGGAACTAGATTTATTCTAGCAGAGACCAAGAAAAACAGTGTTTGAATGACATGAATTACATGCAAGGACATTGTTTCCTGGAGCAATTGGCTATAAAACTCGTTGAACTAATGGGGTGAATCAATGAAGCACAGAAAATAGGTGTGGGGTAAGTTTTATTCCCCTTACCTCGCCTCTTCTTTTTTTTTTTTTCTCCACTTGGCTGGAGAAATCTGGGTGGAATTTTGTTGATTTGACTGGATTAAGTTTCCAAAAAGAAGCTTTCTCAGGGACCTTTAAGAATTGATTTTCTTTGCGTGACCTGAACTTACTCTCTGTTCTGCTGCACACAGGCTGGGATGGAGTGCTGTGACCCTGATTCTGCCCAGCAGGAGTGAGTCAGTGCCCTCATTGAAACCCCCTCTATCATCATCAAATGAATGTGGACCTACTCTGGATTTTCTGCTTCCCTGTGCTAAAATCCCACTTATCTGTGCCATAAGGCAGGGATGCTTCAAGCACAAACCCTTGTATTGAACTATTTTTCTTGATAGGGCAGAAGGAAATTCAGATTCATAGGATATTTGTCAAGTGCCCATTGTGTTGACCATCATAGAAAATATAAAGATGAGTAAAAACAAACAAACAAACAAATAAACAACTGTCAGAACTTAGGAACTCATGATCTAACAGTAGGGCAAGTTGGGAATCTGGCATGGGCCAGTAGGCAGATAACATTTGCTGCTAAATACCAGGCATTAAAAAGTTTGTTTGTTTGTTTGTTTTGCCCTCCTCCTTCCCCTTCAAGATTTGGAGGCAACTAGGTGGCTTAGTCGATGGAGTGCCAGATCTGGAATCAGGAAGACTGAGTTCAAATCCAGATACTAACTGTGTGACCCTGGGCAAGTCACTTAAGTCTATTTGCCTTAATCCAGTAGAGAAGGAAATCACAAACCACTCTAGTATCTTTGCCAAGAAAACTCTGTGAACAATATGATCTAAGGGATCAGGAAGAGTTGGACATGACTGAACAACAACCCTAATCAAGGGGACAGCCCAAAGGCTTAATAGAAAGCTAATCCCTGAAATTCATAGTTTACTTGCACAAAAGTCTCTTTCTCTGACCCTTAAACCCTAGGTCATTTCTTTCCTCTCCAACATTCCTTACTCCACTCCCAACCTCACTTCACTGTAGCATCATTCCCAGGACAAGATAAGGACCAAGGACAGAGAATCAGTTTGTATAGTGAGAAGCTCTATAAGGTGGGGGAAGGTGACTTGCAGAAGAAAGTAGTTTAATTTTGGAGCCACTTCCTCAAATTCCATGAATTACCCCAGTTCTCCTAGGGATTTCATAGCTGTGGTTCAATACCACTCCAGAAGAGAACACATTTAATCTGATTCTCATGTCTTTTCTTCTACCACAAAGATCTAGAGGATCTAGAACAGAAAGGTGGGAGACTCTTGATCTTTCAATGACCTATCTTTTTTTTTTAATTTTTTTAATTTTATTTGCATAACATATGTGTGGGTAATTCTTCAACAATAACCCTTACATAGCTTTCCGTTACAAATTTTTCCCCCCAACTCCCCACCCCTCCCTTAGATGGCAGGATATCCACTACATGTTAATTATGTTAAAATATTGGCAAATCGAATATATGTATACATATTTCCAAACTTATCATTGTTGTGCAAGAAAAATCTTATCTACACAAACGATATATCAGATAAAGGAAACACAATGTAAGCAAACATCAATCAAGGAGTATGAGAATGTTATGTTGTGGTCCACATTTCACATCCCTCTCTCTGGGTGTATATGGCTTTCTTCAGTGAACAATTGGAGGTGGTTTGAAACATTTCATTGTTGAAGAGAGCCATGTCCATCAGAATTGATCGTCATATAGTACTGTTGTTGCCGTGTATAATGATCTCCTGGTTCTGCTCATTTCACTCAGCATCAATTCATGTAAGTCTCTCCAGGCCTCCCTGAAATCATCTTGCTGGCAATGACCTATCTTTTGAGTGATAAGATTAAACTGGTATATTAACTTCCTGAAGAGGCCAGCCTCAGTAGTTGCAAGAGAACCGTGTCTTTCGGCAAGAATAAGGATACATTTGATTTGAAGGAGTGGAAAGGACAAAGCAATGGTCTTGGTCCATGTATAGCTATAGAACAGACTTTGAGATTCTCATTGGGCAATATGTGAGACTTGTCAGAGTTTTCTTCTCAGCCTTATGTTAAGAGGGTGACTTTGTCAACCTACCTGTCTCATGGATAAATTGGATGATCTGTTGGAGTCTGTCTCTCTATCTGTCCCTGATATACTTAGTAGCCCAAGGCTGAGTCAGATAAAAGAGAAATGATCATAGGAGGCATCATCATACAATGGGAAGAGATCTAGCCTGAAAATCAAGCCGTAATTCTGATTCTGTCTGTTAGTATGTAATTGTGGGAAAGTAACTTCCTGTATAATGAGAAAATTAGAGTTGATCTCCTTTCCAGTTCTAAAGTTCATTATGGGGAAAACTTCTCTATCCCCTTGGATTTGCACCCATTCCTACTAAATATTTTCTGTGTCCAGATATATACACATGAAACTTACAGACTATTTAACTTTGGTTCCCTCTGCCCTGTTGTAAAACCAGAGAGAATGGACCCCAAAAAAGTACCCAAATTTTAGCTAGGTAAAGTGTGTATTACCCAATAATAAGGTGCATTAAAACGGATTTATTCTGATTTCATGTCTTACCACCGAACCTCTTGCTCATATGCTGCTAGATACAGTCTGCTGAAGCAAGTAGGATTCTTCTGAAAAATCATTCTTCAATGTACATTATCTTCTTTTACTAGACTGTAAGTTTCTTGAGAGCAGGGACTGTCTTGTGCCTCTCATATTTACTGTTAAGTGAGGATTTACTGGTTTCCAAACACTTTCTTCTCATCAATCTTGGGAGGTAGACAGAGGAAGGATAACTTGCCCCCTGAAACCTAGAGAAGGAAAAATGACTTGTCAAAGTTTTTAATCCAGGTCTTCTGTCTAAAATCCAGTATTTGCTGCTATATTATGCTGTCTTTTCTTTTTTTTACATTATAAGTAAGGGCGTGGGGGGGGGGGGGGGGAGAAGGCAAGGCAATTAGGGTTAAGTGGTTTGCCGAGAATCACATAGCTTGGAAGTGTTAAATATCTGAGACCAGAATTGAACTCAGGTCCTCCTGACTCCAGGGCTGGACTATCCATTGTGTTATCTAGCTGCCCCTTATCTTTTTAATATTATCTGTAGCAGCCCTACTCATAAGAGGTTCTTGTTACACATTTATTGAATGAATCAGTCAGCAAGGGCTTATGAAGTACCTGCTATTTGTCAGACACTGAGATAAGTGGTAGATATACAAACACAAAGCACAAGAATCCCTGCTCTCAGGAAGCTTACATTATCTATTTGGGGAGATATATAGAAATAGATACAAAATATTTTTTTAGAGCAGACCTGTGATTTCATTTTTAGAAGGAATTCTTGATAAGGAATCTGTCCCTACATATGCAGATCAAGATCTGTTTTGTAACTCAGTGTTAATGAGCTATCTAGGGATACTTAGAAGTTGTGACTTTCTGAGGGTCATATAGTGTGTAGGACCTGAACTCAAGGCTTCCTAACTCTTAAGACCATCTCTCCAAACTCTTCTGATCATGTAATACATGTCAAGAATTTGAGCACAATTCTAATATATGTATATTATTTATAATGATAAACATGTACTACTAAATTAATAATTGTGTGTATTATATAACATATACAAAATAGAAATTTTTAAATGAATAAATAAAATATTTTCAATATGATTTCATTATTGAGCTAAACACTTTTCATTCTCATGATAAATATTAATATTAATGCTATATTAGTCAAACAAGCAGTTTTTTTAAGTATTCACTATGTCAGGCACTATGTTCAGTATTGGGGTCACCAAGAAAGGCACAATATGATTGATTGAATATGCTTCATTAAACATAAAAAACTTGTGATATGGCAGTTCAATGGTCTTGATTTAAGTACAGTTTATTTGGATATTTTAAATGGCTCTAATAGCTGAAAAAGATACTTCACAAGGATATATATGGCTTCAAATTCAAGAAGCACATTGTTGACTAGACTTACTAAATCATGATCCTCGTTTTTCAGTCCCTCCACTAATGATAAACAATGGTTTTTGTTGAATATAAACCAGCAAATTTCTCTTTCTTGATATCAAGAATCTCACTTTTTTTTTCTATTTTTAGCAAATGGATTCAAAATCCACTAAAAATCTTCATTGGGGAAAATTTTCTAACAGTTCAGAATATTTCCAATTAAAAAAAAATAGTACAGATATAAGCATAGCACCTGCATTGCTACAGACATGGTAGACACTCAAGCAGATATTATCACCAGAAGCCACCAATTCATGATGGAGTATGTTGGGGGATTTCTGGGAAGGGGTAGCTGTAGAGAATAAGCTTAAGGGTTGAATCTCCATCTTGAAGCCAGGTGGGACAGGCTGAAGTTGAGCCATGTGCTGGATCAAGGTGTTTGTGCTCTCTTGCTCCTCCTTTTTGATACTAACAGACTGTCACATTGCTACTACTACTGCTACAATTGTTTTGGGTGTACAAAAATGGGGCTAAGAGACTGCCTGACAGCTAAAATTGAAGACTGGCAAAATGGTAAAACATTTTCATCCTACTATTTTATGGTGGGGATGGGAATAACGCCTTATGGTTGCTCAACCCTTCCCTCCTTTCCATGAGAGCACTAGCTCTAGCCTCTGAGGGCTCAGCCAAGTTGTCTTTCAGCTTTACATGAGAACTAAGCTATATTATATGCACAACCAAGATTTTCATCCTCTTAACTCTATTCTGTGGCAGCCTCTTGTATTTGTTACTGGGTAAATAAAACAACTTTTTTTTTTTTTTTGAATTTCCTTACTGCAGTTTTTTGATAGGTAACACACCTAGTTCATTTTCAGAGGGAAGAGATTAAGTACCTCTTAAAATGTGGTCTAGGAAAAGGTGTGTAAAATGCGTCCAAGAGGTCAAGAACAATAACTGGGGGAAAGCCCATCACATTTGACAATTAAGAGATCATTAGAAACTTTGAAAAGAGCAGTTTAAGTAGAGAAAGTAGTCAAAAATAATGAGGTTGCAAGCCTGGGGGACTGGGAAGATGATAGTGCTTTAATAGAAATAGGGATGTTCAGAGGAGGGGTAGGTCTTTGGGAGGCTAGGCAACACAATAAGATATCAAATTCATATCTGCATTACAATCAGCCTATCTTAATTCATCCTATATTAGTTCCCCCCCCAAAAAAAGCAAAGTAATGTAGGGATAAAATCCGATCTTTGTCCTAGATGGCAGAGCCCACCTGCTGAAGGGATTTGGGTGTGAGAATGGTGGAAGGAAGGAGGGAAAAAGGAATTTTGCTTTCCAGCTGCTGAGTATGACAGGCCCAAGTTTAGGTTATTACAGCTCTAATTAGGTTAAGTAGAACATACTCACTGGAGGCCAGGAAGAATGGAAATGGAGCAGGACCCTGCTAATCTTCCTAATCTCTTACGGGTTTTTGTCTCACTCGTTAGAGTCAGACTTTGGCCCCAACTTTTGAAAACATTGTTCTAGGCTATTAGGGCAGCTCTAGGTCAAGCTTTCCCTCATCCAAAATAAAGAAGAGGAAGCTAATGGAATCAGGAAAGGGTTCATGTAGAAGATGGTGCTTGAGGCGAGATCTGAAGGAAACTAGGACAGAAAAAGGTAAAAGCGAGCGGGAGCGAATTTCAGACAAAGGAGGGCTGCTTGTGCAAAGGCTCCAAGAAAGATGGAAGTTTGTGTATTAGGGCGAGGAAGCCAAGCTGGCAGGACTGAATAAATAACAGATTCCATTTATACAGTGCTGCTTTCCAATGATTCATTTCATTTGAGATTAATATTTGGTAATTAATTAATCCGGACAAGAATCCTGGGAGTTAAGTGCCGTTATCCCCCAGTCTGAGTCCCCACAGGCGCCAGGCTCTCTGTCTCCCGTCTGGTCCAGGCTAGAAATCCCGTGCTTTTCTCCCTCAGTTACAATCCAGCGCCGCATCACACTGGTGCCCCTCCTCCCCCTGGGATCTGCAAAGGGCGGCGCTTGACCACGCCTCTTCCGCCCGGCTGGGGGCGGTGTCAACGCCGCCTTCCGCTCGGGAGGGACGGAGATGCGGCGCGGGCTTGGTAGGTGCTGAGGTTAGGAGCTCCCTGCGTCAATCCCGAAGCGACAGATACCGGGGATCCCTTCTGGCTTTGAAACCGGTTGCTTCTATCCATGCGCCTGCTTGAGTCGCCCTGCTCCCTTCCCCGTGGTGAGATTTAAAGAAATCGAGGCACGTTTCGTGCGTTGCATTGGTCTTTATGAGACCGTGTGGGCTGGGAGAAGAAATTCCCCCAGAACACTAGCTCTGGAATCGGAGCACCCTCGTTCAATCAATCAGTCAACCAGTTTTTATTGTGTACCTGCTGTATGCTACGCACTGGAAATAATGCAGAGAGAGGGAGGAAGTCTCAAGGAGCTTCCTAAAAAATGGGGTGCTGGAGGTGGAAAAAAAAACATGCTTACATAAGTGTATGCAAATTAATTAACTAGGGAGAGAGAAGTCAGGAAAGGGATCCTGAACTGAGTTTTGAAGGAAAAAAGTGCAAGAGATAAATATGAGGGAGTGAATTCCAGTCATGAAGGACAGCTGATGCACACCAAGTTAATAAGCATTAATTAAGCGTGTACTGTATGCCAAGCTGTGTGCTAAGTATTGAAGATATGCAGGTAATCCCTACAGAGACTCAAGTGTAAGGGAATTAATTGGAGATAACTACAGAAGGCATCAGCATTGGAGGGCCCAGGAAAGGCTTTGTGAACAAAGTGGAACTTTAGTGCCAGAAAGTCAGGAGACAGAAATCAAAAGGGGGGAAAATACACCAGGCACTGGGGACTCTGTTCATTGATTGAGAAGAATATTTTGGGGCCAACATCCTTGAATTACAAAGTGATGGAGGGGGAAGGGGAGAATAAGGCATAAAAAGACTATTGAGATTGTGAAGGGTAAAGCCAACCAGAGGATTTTGTATTCTATCCTAGGCATAGGGCACCATTTGGCTTCACATTGACAGGGTCACACCTTCACTTTAGGAAGATGTCTGGCATCTTCCAGAGTGGAAGATGAACTGGAGTGGGGAGAGATTTAAGACAGGGAGAGCAACTAACAGGCTTGTGCAATAATCCCAAGTATGAAGGGATGAGGACCTGATTAAGCCATCATGCTAGGTCCACACACCAGTGAGATCGGTTTAGTCAGAGGAGAGAAAGGTATATTTAAGAGACATGCTCCATTAGTTGATCTCTTGAAAATCAATAGATTGAATATAATGGATGAGAGTAAGGAGTCAAACATAACATCTAAGTTTCAGTTCTGGGTAACTGAGGGTATGGTTTTCCCTCCAGCAGGAATAGGGAAAATTGGAGGTCTGTTTTAGATGTTCTTTGAGCTAGTTTAAAATATCTCATAGGGGGCAGCTAGGTGGCAGCTAGGTGGTGAAGTGGGTACACCACCAGCCCTGAAGTCAAGAAGACCTGAGTTCAAATCTGGCCTTAGACACTTCCTAATTGTGTGACCCTGAGCAAGACACTTAACCCCAATTGCCTCAGCAAAAAACAAAAACAAACAAACAAACAAACAAAAAAATATTCCATAGACAGTTGGAGATACAAATCAAGAACTCAGGAATAAGAGTAGGGCCAGATATATAGATTTAGAATGTATCTGCATATAGATAATAATTAAACCTATTAGAACAGTTGAAGTCACTAGGTGAGATTAGCCAGAGAAAAGGGCTCAGGATAAAACTTTGAGCTTTATCCCAGAGATGTGGGGTGGATGATAACCCAGAAAAGATTTTGAAAAGAGGCGGTCAGATAGGAAAGAAACAGATCAGGATTGTGAAAACCCAGGGAAGAGAGAGTATCTGGGAGGTAAGAGTGACCAACATAGTGTCAATCCCTGCAGAAAAATCAAGAATACTCCTTATCAATAGGCCTTCGCTTTTTCAACAAAAGGAGGAAGATGCATTTTTTCATCTTTTCTCAGGGGCCAAACTTTCATCATAATTATGCAAAATTGAGTTTCATTTAATTGTTCTTTCTGTTTGTATTGTTGTGGTTATTTACATTAACTTAAATTGATTTTTACTCAACTTAAATACCTACCTCTCAATTTTCCCTTTAGGCTACTTGAAATTTTAATTTTTAAGTAATATTAACAAAGAGTAATTTATATCATACACTGATTAATGACTGCTTTTAAAATTGCACAGTGCTTATATACATGATTCCATTTGAGACAGCATTCTGTGAGGTAGAATGTATTGAATCATTTATCAGCACTGTTGGAAAAATATTGGTTTTTAGGTCAGGTTTTCTTTTAGAGAGCAAGCTTGTGGTCACAAACATTGAGGATTCCAAATATAGTTCAGCTCACCTTTTTAAGTCAATTCTGGTTCAGCTAATCTGCCCTATCAGTCTGGGTTATATGTTTAAAGGGACCAATGTAGCTGTCTGTGTCACTTCATAAGAGCCTGGAGGAATGTCACCTTTCCCATTTTCCTTCATGATGTTTTCTGTATGTCTTTATAGATTATCTGTCTATCTAACTCTGTTGGTCATTCACAAACACTTTGGCCATGAATGCAAAGCCTCAAATTCTGCCAGAGGGAGGACGGCTACAATATCTGCAGGCATTGGTCACTGAGTTCCAGGAAACAGCAAGCCAAGGTGAGGGGGGACTCTCAGACTCAGGTCCTTTGTCTTGAGCTGGTATGCTTTGCTTCCTCTTCCCCTCAAAAAAATACAATTCACCTGCCATTTATTATTTTAATATTTTTTGTTACAAATTAGACTTCATTGTTGTCCTTTGTTCTCACAGAAAATCAAAAGGACATTATTATGTTGGGGTCAAGATACCCTATATCTGACTTGATCAGACCAATATAGGCTTAAGAAGCTCTATCATAGATCAGGCACATGAACATTGGAGTGGAGATGTCTCTAAATCATTGTGTCTCATTGAGATACTGAGGCACAGTATTAGAGTGCAGTGCCTGTGTGTCAGGAATTCCTGAGTTCAAATCTGACCTTGTTTGTTTTGTAATCCCTGGCAAACCACTTAATCCCGTTCACCTCAGTTTCCTTATCTGTAAAATAAGTTGGAAAAGGAAATGGCAAAACCATTCCAGTATTTTGGCCAAGAAAACCCCAAATGGGGTAGTGAATAGTTGGATGTGACTGAACAAGAAATACAAATTAGACAATGCTGAATGACCTAGCAACTCCTTAAGACTGTAAGCTGCAGCGTTTCTATTGGGCTTATGTCCCAAAGAAATCATAAAAGAAGGAAAGGGCCCCACATGTGCAAGAATGTTTGTGGCAGCCCTTTTTGTAGTGGCCAGAAACTGGAAACTGAATGAATGCCCATCAATTGGAGAGTGGCTGAACAAATTATGGTATATGAATGTGATGGAATATTATAGTTCTGTGAGAAATGACCAGCAGGATGATTTCAGAGAGGCCTGGAAAGACTTGCATGAAGTGATGCTGAGTGAAATGAGCAGAACCAGGAGATCATTATACACGGCAACAACAATACTATATGATGATCAATTCTGATGGACATGGCTCTCTTCAACAATGAGATGTTTCAAACCAGTTCCAATTGTTCAGTGAAGAAAGCCATATACACCCAGAGAGAGGGATGTGAAATGTGGACCACAACATAACATTTTCATGCTCTCTATTGATGTTTGCTTGCATTGTGTTTCCTTTCTCTGATTTTTCTTTCTTGTAGATATGATTTTTCTTGCACAAAAATGGTAAGTGTGGAAATATGTATACATATATTTGATTTGTCAAGTATTTTAAAATAATTAACATGTAGTGGATATCCTGCCATCTAGGGGAGGGGTGGGGAGTAGGGGGGGAAAATTTGTAAAAATTGTAAAGCTTTGTAAGGGTTAATGTTGAAGAATCACCCATACATATGTTTTGCAAATAAAAAGTTTCAATTAAAAAAAAAAACTGTAAGCTGCAATAGGAGTATCAACTTGCCTTAGAGTAAGTTTGTCACTAGAAACTCCTTACAGCAATGAAATCACAGGTCCAGTCCCTCTCCCTTATTTTATTTTATTTTAATAATAGCTTTCTGTTTTCAAAATATATGCAAAGACATTTTTTAAAATTCACTCTTGTATTTTTTCTCTCTCCCTTCTCCCACTCCCCCCAAACAGCAAGTAATCCAATATATGTTAAACGTGTAATTATTCTATACATATTTCCAAAATTATCATGTTGCACAAAAAAAAATCAGATCAAAAAGGAAAAAAATGAGAAAGAAAACAAAAAGCAAATGAACAACAACAAAAAAGTTGAAAATACTATGTTGTGATTCACATTCAGTCCCCATAGTCCTCTCTCTGGATGCAGATGATTCTCTCCATCACAAGACCATTGGAATTGGCCTAAATCACCTTATTGTTGAAAAGAGATATGTCCATCAGAATTGATCATCACATAATCTTATTGTTGCTGTGTGCAATGTTCTCTTGGTTCTACTCACTTCACTTAGCATCAGTTCATGCAAGTCTCTTCAGACTTTTCTGAAATCATTCTGCTGATGGTTTCTTATAGAACAATAATATTCCATTACATTCATATATCATAACTTATTCATCCATTCTTCAACTGATGGGCATCCACTGAGTTTCCAGTTTCTTGCCACTACAAAAAGGGCTTCCACAAGCATTTTTGCACATGTGAATCCCTTTCCCTCCTTTATGATCTCTTTGGGATATAAGCCCAGTAGAAACACTGCTGGGTCAAAGGGTATGCACAGAGTGATAGCCTTTTGGGTATTGTTCCAAATTGCTCTCCAGAATGGTTGTCTATTGGACCCACATGTGCAAAAATGTTTGTGGCAGCCCTTTTTGTAGTTGCTAGAAACTGGAAACTGGATGCCCATCAATTGGAAAATGGCTGAATAAGTTATGGTCTATGAATGTTATGGAATATTATTATTCTGTAAGAAACAACCAGCAGGATGATTTCAGAGAGGCCTGGAGAGACTTGCATGAATTGACGCTGAGTGAAATGAGCAGAGCCAGGAGATCATTATACACAGCAACAAGACTATATGATGATCAATTCTGATGGAGATGACTGTCTTCAACAGTGAGATGTTTCAAACCAGTTTCAGTTGTTCAGTGATGAAGAAAGCCATATACACCCAGGGAGAAGCCTGTGGGATCTGAGGGTGGACCATAGCATAGTATTTTCACACTCTCTATTGATGTTTGCTTACATTATGTTTTCCTTCTCAGATTTTTTTTTTCTTGTAGATATGATTTTTCTTGTACAGCAAGATAGCTGTATACAAAATCAATTTGTCAAGTATTTTAACATAATTAACATGTATTAGACTTCCTGCCATCTAGGAGAGGGGGTGGGGGGAATAGGAGGGAAAAATTGTAAGAGAAAGCTTCGCAAGGGTCAGTGTTGAAAAATTACCCATGCATATGTTTTGCAAACAAAAAGTTTTAATAAAATAAAATTTAAAAAAAAGAAACAATGGTTGCCTATCCCTTATTTTAGAAATAAGGAAATATATGTATACATAAAACATCAACAGTGTTATATTTATTACACAATTTTAGTCCATCAGAGGGACAAATCTCCACTAATGGGAATATCACCTTTTTAATATTTTGCTAGGTGTTTTTTTTTTCCTTCTCAACCAAAATTATGTCTTTAAGTTAAAAAAAAACAAGTAGAAAACAATAGCAACATACTCTTCTGACAAATTAGTTTCTCTCATTATGTGTTTTCTTTTTTCCATCATTACCTTTTACCTCATTTCATTTTTTCCATTTTAAAAGATTCTGAAAATTATCTTCTTGGATTAGTAAAAACGTCACTTAAGCTTAGCCAACTAGAGTGCTCTGAAGAAAAAGGGTGAGAAAAAGCTGAAGGAATCACAGAACCTGAAGGTGGAAGAGACCTCAGCAATTCTTTAGTCTAACTCCAATACCAAAGGAATCCTTACTCTATTGTACTTAATAAGTGCTCACCCAGGCTCCACTTGAAGATCTTCAAGCAGGAAGAACCTAGTACCTCCCAAGGGAGGCCATACCACTTGGGGGTGGCTCTTGCTGTTTTTTCTGAATTGGTCACCTTTTTCTCTTTCAGATCAAGTTTGCAGCTTTTCATGTACTTGAATCATGCCTGGCCTTCCATTCTCCCAACCACCATTCCCTTTCCTGCTTCTTTTCCAAGTCTTCTTCACTTTAAAACATATCAGGTTCCATATGTCATGGACTCAGTGCCTTTCAGCATCCTGCTGCCCTCCTCTGGTCATTTTTCAGCTTATTGATGTCCTTCTTAAAACAGGGCACCCAGAAATGAATGCTCTGGAACACATCTGGTCTGACAAGGACATACTAGAATTGTACTATTACCTCCCTGTTTATGGGAGCTTTGCCCCAACTAAAGCAGTCCAAGATCACATTAAGCTTTTTTTGGTTGCTGACTCAGACCACATGTATATTCATAACCCCCCAGATCTTTTCCTAACTGTTCTCTAACCGTGCCTCCCTGTATTGAAGTTCATTTTTTTGGTATCCAAGTGATCCTACATTTATCTTTATTAAATTCCATCTTATTAATAAATTTATTAAAGAGCCCAGTGCTCTAGCTTGTCAAGATTTCTTTCTGGATTCTGACTCTCTCATCCATTCTACCTTAGTGTTACTTATAAATTTTATGAGACTATCATCTAGGATTTTTTCCAAGTCATTTGACAAGCACAGGTCCCTGTGGTACTCCAGTGGATATCCTTCCATCTTTTCTTTTTTCTTCTTCCATCTTACCAGCTGTCTTTCTTTTATTTCTTTTTTTATTAAAGCTTTTTTATTTACAGAACATATGAGTAATTTTTCTACACTGACCTTTGCAAAAAAAAAAATTATTTTTTGTTCCAAATTTTTCCCCTCCTTTCCCCCACCCCCACCCCTAGATGACAGGTAGTCTAATACATGTTAAATATGTTAAATTATATGTCAAATCCAATATATGTATATATATATCTATACAGTTATCTTACTGCACAAGAAAAATCAGATCTAGAAAGAGAAAAAAAAATTAAGAAGGAAAACAAAATGCAAGCAAACATTCACAGAAAGCATTAAAATGCTATGTTGTGGTCCATACTCAGTTCCCACAGGTTTCTCTCTGGATGTATATGACTGTCTTCATCGCTGAACAATAGGAACTGGTTTGAATCACCTCATTGTTGAAGAGAACCATGTCCATCAGAATTGATCATCATATAGTCTTGTTGCTGTGTACAGTGATCTCCTGGTTCTGCTCATTTCACTTAGCATCAGTTCACGTAGGTCTTTCCAGGCCTCTCTGAAATCACCTTGTTGGTTGTTTTTTACAGACATGTTTTCTTTTCTTTCTTTCTTCCTTTTTTTTCTTTTCCTTCCTTCCTTCCTTCCTTCCTTCCTTCCTTCCTTCCTTCCTTCCTTCCTTCCTTCCTTCCTTCCTTCCTTCCTTCCTTCCTTTCCTTCCTTTCCTTCCTTTCCTTCCTTTCCTTCCTTTCCTTCCTTTTGCGGAGGCAATTGGGGTTAAGTGACTTGCCCAGGGTCATACAGCTAGAACGCGTTAAGTATCTGAGACCAGATTTGAACTAAGGCCCTCCTGATTTCAGGGGTGGTGCTCTATCCACTGTGCCTCTAGCTGCCCCCATGTTTTCATTAAATTTGGCTATCTAGTTCTGAAATCATCTTATCTAATTCATATCTTTCCATCTTCTCCATAAAAATAGTATGAGACACTTTATCAAAATCTGCTAAATTCAGCATCTGCCACTCCATTCCCCCTCATTGGTTAGTTTAGTAATCTTGACAAAAAGGAGATAAGTTGGGCCTGAACTGTTCTTTACAAAGCCAATGCTATTATCTTATTAGAATCTCATGATGGACCTATGCAATAAATACTACAGGTCTCACTATCCCATTTTATTAATAAGAAGATGAATTCAGAGAGGTTAATTGACTAACCCTTAGTCACAAAGCCAGTACATATCTATCAGAAGTGAGATCTGGACCCAGCCTTTTTGTTATTCCAGGTGTTGCTCACTATCAAGTATACTATCTCTTAAAATAAAATATTTAACTACTTAAGACCAAATGTACCTGAATGTTTTTTAGGTTCATAAAACAGGGATTTAGGGTCTAGAGGCCCAGGAACTCCTAGACTCAAATCAGCTGCAATGATCAGAATAAATAACCTGGACTTCTGACTTGGGAGCAGGTCATATGACCACTCCAGTGAAATTAGAAGAATCTTCAGATGACAGCCCCTAGCAAAGTACCTGACATGCCATGGTTACTTAACAAAGGCTTGTTGAATGAAGCTGAGCTGAATTAAATTTTAGGACCTGCCCTGCCTAAGGAGCATTGTGAACCACAGTTTCCAATGACATTCAGAATTCTACATTAATAGAGCAATTCATTTAGTAAAAGGCCTGCTAATCCTTAAACAAAAAAACAAAACCAATCTTGGCTTTTTGTAATCAGCAGTTCACTTCTAGATGTTCACCAACCATCTCCTTTAATGAACTGATTTTTCCCAGCAATTGAAATTGAGTTCATTGGTCTATATTTTGCAGGCTTTGTCTTCCTTTTCTTGAAAATGGAAATGACATTTAACCTTTTTTCCCCAAACCCATGGACTCTCTGTCAGTTTTCAAGATCTTTCAAACAATACTGACAGTAACTCTGTAATCACATCTACAAGTATTTTCAGGACATGAGGATGTAGGTAGTTCATCTGAGCCAAATGAATTTTCTTCAAGGGTAGCAAGGCACTTTTTCACTATTTCCTTAATTATCTTGGGGATCAACTTCATGTTAATTAATTTTGTTTTGACAATTCTACCATATAGGGAGCTCTGTGTTCTCTTTATTGTTATCAACATGCCATCTACTATATACCTTTTTGGATCCTTTTCCCCTAGGAGAGCTAAAATATACCTTTTTTTGGTTTTATATAGTTGCCATAAGTAGCTTCAATTCATTCTGAGTTTTAGCATATTCCTGTCATTAATTTCTTTTACAGAACCATGCTACTTTCTTATATTAATTCTCTGATACTTGTCATTATTTTCATCTTCTGTAAATTTATCCTTTAAATTTAAGTTGGATAGTGATTTCCCAGTATAGCCTCATCAGTCTCTTCAGATAAATCCATTTGTCTTTTGCATTAGAATTGTTTCTCTTTTGGGGCTTCAAAATTTCATTCTTGATCATCTCCCTTCTAGGCTTCCTTCTTTTGGAGTATTTTGAACTAGGAGATCCCATTTCTCTCTTCTTGGGACTCTGAAATTTTCTGATAATGTAGGATAGACAATGCTTAGGTTTCTTCTTCATACAAACTTAAGAAAGGAGTGGTTACTTATCTCCCAGATTCCCATCATTTCTATCTCAACAACCATGTTCTCTCCATTAATGAGATTCAGATCCAAAAAAGAATTTCTCTTAATTGGTTCTTCCACTTTTTGAAAGATAGAATTCATGAAGACAAGTTAAGAAATTAATAGCATCATTGGGTTTCCTTTTTCAGATATTTTTTGTTCATGTAGATACGATTGTTCTTGCACAGCAAGATAAGTATGGAAATATGTATACATATATTCGACTTGTCAGGTATTTTAATATAATTAACATGTAGTGGACTTCCTGCCATCTAGGGGAGGGGAGAGGACTAGGGGGGGAAATTTGTAACGGAAAGTTTTGTAAAGATCAATGTTGAGGAACTACCCATACATATATTATGCAAATAAAAAGCTTTAATTAAAAAAGAAAGAAATAAAGAAATTAATAGCATCTCTGCCTTTGGCAGAGAGAAAAGTTCCTTTTAAGGTCTTTTTAGCAGGGGTCATTTATATTTATATCTATGTGAATATTAGAAGTGCACAGTTGTTATCCATTTTGAGAAGTTTTGGCAGGATCCCTCTTGTGTTTATGCTTCAGGAAAACAATACACCTTTCTGTTGTTTTTAGGCTAACAAATAGTCAGCCCCAGTTCCTGTGAGCAGGGAATCACCAGTTACTATGACTCTTCTCGATTTTTTCACTGTCTCTTTTAAGACAATCTGCCTAGAACTGTGCTCCTTTGGAGGACAAGCAGCTTTGTTTTCCTCAAAGCATCTAGTTCTCCTTTCAGAAAAAGCATCAAATGTTTTTAAGTCCTAATGGTAGAGCTGTTCTTTTCCTATTTAATGCTCTTCTATTATCCTTAGAAGGATGTCCAATATGTCAATGCCAATTGGAATCTTCTGTTTTCTTTAGGAACCCTTCATTTGGAAGTAATATTCTAATTCCATCACCTTTTCCTATAGGTGGTAGATCAACCTTTGCTCAGTATTCAGAAAACAGTACCACAGCTGTGGCAGAAATACAAACATTGCACACTTGAGTGGTTACATCATTGCATAGGTCATCCCACTCACCGTATTGATTGAGATTTTCAGGCTCATTCTTTTGAACTTTTGAGTGTTTAAATCTCAACCCTAAGAACTTGGCTAGAACTTTTTATAGCTAATTGTCACCCCCCCTTTTTTTAAAATAGCTTTTTATTTTCAAGATACATGTAAAAATAGTTTTCAACATTAAACCTGCCAAATTCTTGTGTTCCAAATTTTTTCTCCTTCCCTTCCCCCCACCCTCTCCCCTAGACAGCAAGTAATCCAATATATGTTAAACATGTGCATTTCTTCTATACATCATTCCGTAATTATCATGCTGCACAAGAAAAAACAGATAAAAAAGGGAAAAAATGAGGAAAAACCAAAAGCAAGCAAACAACAACAAAAAAAGCTGAAAATAGTATGTTGTAATCCACATGCAGTCTGCATAGTCCATCTCTGGATGCAGATGGCTCTCTCCATCACAAGACCATTGGAACTGGACTGAATCATCTCATTGTTGAAAAGAGTCAGGACCATCAGAGTTGATCATCACATAATCTTCTTGTTGCTGTGTACAATGTTCTCTTGGTTCTACTCACTTCACTTAAGCATCAGTTCATGCAAGTCTCTCCAGGCTTCTCTGAAATTATCCTACTAATAGTTTCTTGTAGAACAATAATATTCCATTAACATTCATATACCAAAATTTATTCAGCCACTCTCCAATTGATGGGCATCCATTCAGTTTTCAGTTTCTTGACTCTACAAAAAGGGCTGTCATAAACATTTTTGCACATGTGGGGCCTTTTTCTTTTTTTATAATCTCTTTGGGATACAGACTGTACCTTTAAGATTTCTTCGGGATACAGGTACAGTAGAAACACTGCTGGGTCAAAAAGTATGCACAGTTTGATAGCTCTTTGAGCATAGTTCCAAATTGTTCTCCAGAATGTATGTGTCCCAATTTTCCCACATCCTCTCCAGCATTCATCATTATCTTTTCCTGTCATCTTAGTCAATCTGAGAGTGTATAGTGGTACCTCAGAGTTGCCGTAATTTGCATTTCTCTGATCAGTAGTTAATTATCACTTCTTAATAACATTGACATTTCCTTTCTGGAGAGAAAGTCCCTGACTTTTCCTTTCCCCTTCTTCTGTCCCAAGGGATAATGGCCCTTATCCACTCTGGAGTCTGATGTTTCTTTTCCATTACAGAAGCCAAGGAACAGGTCCTGGCCAATCTTGCAAACTTTGCCTATGACCCCAACAACTACCAGTATCTCCGGGATCTGCAAGTATTGGACTTATTCCTTGATGTACTGAGCGAGGACAGCGATACTTTAGTGGAATTTGCCATCGGTAAATGGCCTGTGGGATTGGGTGGTGAAAGAACTAATTTTGTCTTGTAATTTTGTACCTTCCCTCCCTACTTTGGAAGATCTTTGAAGTCTTTTCTGCCTAGACTACTGAGCCTGAATAATTTGCTAGTGATGATATTGCATCATCTGCTGGAAATACATCATCTCCTTAAAGACAGCCATGCATTTTCTCTTTGCAATCTGTTGTGGGGATGATAATTGCCCAGTCTGCAAGAAAACTCACTGAGGCAGAGCTGAGGCAAAGGCACTCTATTAAAGGGTCTATAATCCCCTCTAATGAAGGAGACTCCAAATCTTCCTCACTTGGTAAACAAGTAGTGAATTTGACTTAAAGTTTGAGCCTATTATAAGGGTGTTCTATAAGAGCCTGTCTTATCTAATTATCCCTATAGGACTTATGTAAAATTTCAAACTGGTTAATCAGTTTGGAATGGAGTAGGGATCCAAATTAATCTCACACTAACAGGATGGGTTCTATTCATTTTTCTCACCTGTGGGACATGAGCATAATAACATCTGCTCAGCTTGTCTTAGAAAGATAGAGTAAGAATAAAATGTTTGAATAATGGATAGTGTGCCATAATAAAGAAAAGAGCTGGCCTAAAAGTCAAAAAACCTGGGTTCAAATCCTATCTTTGTTACACATAGCTGTGTGAATATGGTCAAGTAGCTTAATGTATCAGTATTTCAGACATCTCTGAGATGCTAAGTTGTAGATGGGTTGCCAGCCTGCATCTGTGGAGGGATTTTCCACATGAGGAAATTTCTCCAAATAATGAAATTATAGCATGTTGATTTTATTAAACTATTTTTCTTCCCTTTTTTTCTTCTTTGTTTTAAGAGATTCCTGTCTAGGGAGAGGAGGGGGAAGAAATAGAACAAAAACAATCAATAAAATTTTAAAAAGAAAGAAAGAATAAGAAAGAAGTCACAGGTCTAGACAAAGAAATAATCAAAAAGCATAAAAGTACTACACAAATGCTCAGTGTTAATGAATAATATGTGTTTATATAGCACTTCAACATTTCCGAAGCACTTTGGAGCAGTGTCCACTGAGATTGGAAAAAAGGGTTGTGGTAAAGTTGTAAAGAGCTTTAAAAAAGAAACAGAAATTTTTATATTAGAGTCAATGGGTCCTGTGTCCCCCAACCCTGGCCAGTAGTTTACTAAATAGGAGAGTGACATGGTCAGATCTTTGCTTAAGGAAAATTGTTTTGGCAGCAGTGTGAAGGATTGAAGTGGGAAGAGAACTGAGACAAATCAGTTGGGGAGTGTTGCCGAATTCTAGGTGAAAAAATGATGGAGGCCTGAGCTAATAGCAATAGAAATAATAATAATAATAATTGATATAGCAATTTAAGATTTGCAAAGCACCTTGCAAGTATTATCTCATTTGATTCTCACAACAATCCTGGAAGAGATAGGAGAAGGAAATAACAAAACCACTCCAGTATCTTTGCCAAGAAAACCCCATTGGGGGCAGTGACTGAAACAGCCTGAAACCACTTAACTACTTCCTGACTTTAGATCTAGTGTTCTTCATACTATGGCATCACCTAGCCACCTTTGTGGTTGCTGAGAGAATAGAAGTGGGGCTTCAGAATTAGTGAACAGCAAGATTTGGCAATTAATGGGAGGTGTTGGGTGAAGGAGACCTAAAATCCTATGCCTTCTTGAGGCATAGAAGTCACTTGTGATTTTTTTTTTTTTTTTTGCAATTGAGGTTAAGTGACTTGCCCAGTATCACTTGTAGTTAGTGCCAAATGTCTGAGGCTAGATTTGAACTCAGATCCTATACTCTCTCCACTGCACCCCCTAGTTGGTTCCCCCCTATGAATTCTTAAAAGCCATGCCAGCCCACTATAAACTCACAAAGGAGAAACTCAACTCATCACCAAGCAGCTGGAGGATAATGGATTTCATCCATAGAAAATCTCAAATACCATCTGATAACTCACACAGTTGCTGTCTTGTGTATTGGGAGTCATTCAGAGCAGGGAAGCAGGTAGCATAGAGGAGCTAAGATCTACCCATCCATCAGCTGATCCTGTCACTCTCTGCTACCTTGTGATTTTTTTCAATCAGCAAAGATTTTCCCTTTCTTCTGCCTGCTTCTTCCATCCCAAATGGAGGGCCAAAAAAAAAAAAATGCCTTATCAAGCAAAATTTCTACATATTCAAAAGGAAACTAAATAAACAATTGACCTCCTTGAGGAGAATTGGGTGAAAATCTAGCAAATAGATATTCAGCCATGTCTGATTTTTTGTGATCCCATTTGGGGTTTTCTTGGCAAAGATACAGGAGAGGTATCTTTTATTTTACGGCTTATTTTACAGATGGGGAAACTGAGGCAAACAGGGTGAAGTGACTTGCCCAGGGTCACACAGCTATTGCTCATTCTTCATTCTCAAAGAGAATCGGGGACATCACAAGTGTGATGTTTTGATTAAGTGTCTGAGGCCAGAGTCGGACTCACAAAGGTGAGTCTAATGGGCTCCAGGCCCAACTATATATATATAGGCCAGGAGATAAACCAGGTCCTGTCCAAGAAGTTGTTCTTATAACTTCCAGCAGGTGGTGCTGCTTTCACACCTGGCAGCTGGAGCTAGGCTCTTGGAGGATAGACTGCAGCTAATCTTTCACTGGTGCCCATTGATTCAGGTACGGTCTCTGGACTGGAGGGAGTAGCCCAGATTAGCTTTGTCTCAATAAGGGGCCTCCTGGACCTGTGTATCGAGGTCTGAACAGATTTCATTAGGACTTTACAGAAAATAAGCAAGGTGCCAACACCATCTTTGCTGAACCCTCTGGGTTAAAAACTCTCTTCTGGGTGTGTTTCTCCTTCCCTATCCTCTGTGCTTCGTGGTCTCTTTTCTCTTATCCTCCTACACCTCAAGGAGTCTTTCTCCTTATAGCTAACTCTTTTAGGGTGCTAAACTCCTCTATGGATTCAGCTTGTCATTTAAGAACATACTCCTACCTCATGGGGTATCCCCTTTCTCCTGGTTAATTGTGAATTCCACTAGGGAACTTGTCTTTTCCATCATTAATTGTTAAAATCCCTTTCCTGTCTAATTATATATTCTCCCAACCTTATTTCATATTTACCATTCCTGTGTCTATTGTATCTCTTCATTTTGCATGTAACTTTGTCGGTAACATCTTCTACATACTGCTTATTGAAAGCATGCATATATAGCCATTCACACACAGTTATGTGTGTATTTTTTATTTTATTTTTTATTCTAATTTACTTTTGCCAAAGAGAATGGCCCTTGTAACTTCTTCACATGACCAAAACCCAGCATTTGGTGCCTATATCAGTCTCAACATTTGGAACTACCCTGAACATATTTGGCTAGAAATTGCTGTCCTAAATCACATCATAAGTATTTTGAGGATGATATGACCCCTGGGTTCCCTTAATTATTTTTATCATAGACTTCTTTGGCAGTCTAATAAAAACTAGTTCCCTTCTCAGAATGTTTTTAAACACTTAAGATAAAATATGTGGTAGCAAGGTGGCACCAACCTGGAGACAGGAAGACCTGAGTTCAAATCCAACTCTTGTTGTATGATCCTGGACAGGTCACTTAGTTCTTTTACCTCATTTCTTCATCTGTAAAATGAGCTGTAGAAGGAAATGAAAAACAAGTCTAATATCTTTGCCAAGAAACCCCAAATGGAGTCATGAAGAGTCATACATATCAGAATATATATTTTTTTAAAAGTTCAAGGATAGCAGGCTAAGAACCTTTTTAAATCCAAACTCCCCCACCCCCACTCCATTTTATAAGTTCCAGGGGCTGTGACTTACCCAGGGTGAGACAAATGATAGTCATCACAAGGAGGAGTCCAACCCAGAAGTCCAAAGAAATGTATCACAATTTAATTACCAGTCATCCCTCAGTTGTAGGACTCATGGGCTAGTTTGGGCTCTTAGAAAGGCTGCTGTGAATCCTTTTGTATTGGGTCTTTTTCATTCTAGATGAGCCCCTTAAGACATATTCTAAGCAGTTAGTTCTTCATGCTTAGTTTCTTAGTTCTTTTTGTAGAATTTCTTTTTGCTTTCCCAAAGGCTTACACTGATTCATCACCCTACCAGCAGAGTAATTTGTGTCTGTTTCTCCACCACTCCCCTGGAACGGAGTTGTGTGATGTATAACTGTTCTTGCCAATTAAATGAATGTAAAGTGATTTCTCAGAGGGCTTTTAATTTGCATTTCTCATGATATTGGGAATCCTTAAACTGTATTTTTTTTTCAAAAACTTAATATAAATATGCCCTTTTTTAGGTGCAGAACATAAATAAGCCTAACAATTCACTTTTAACAAAGACAGTACATTTATTAGAATCTGTTTCAAGCCTTGAGGCAGCAGATTAAAATAATGATCCTGGCAAGAATCTTCTTGATTTTGATGTTCTCCAACTAAGTTTATGTTTGAACCAATCATAATTCATTGGTGTTCGATTAGTCTGAATTGAATTTCTATTTGTCAGTCAATTAGTATTTATTAAGCATCTACTACTTGATATAGCTGATGAAGCACCAAATGTTGTTATTTAGGTATTATATAATGTGCTTTAGGAAAAGTGCCAGAAGTTGGAGATCAATCATGTGAAGAATTCACAATGGCCATTCTGACAAAAGTCAGGTTTATTTAGAGAAGAAGTTACAGACAAAATGAAGGGATATGGTAGACACCAGGGATGGTAAATATGAAATAAAGTGAGAGAATATATGAAAGACAAGTTCTTCAGTGGAACTCACAATTACCCAGTAGAAAGGGAACACCCCATGAGGTTGGGGCATATCCTCAGGTGGCAGGGTAAATCCTGAAATAGACAGCACCCTAAAGAGTGAATTAGCTGCAAGGAGGAGAAACAGTGAAGTTAGGGGAGATGCCATATGGCATGGGGAGGGGTAAAGGAAAAGACACCCCGAGACAAAGTGTCAGTAGTGAACTGACCCAAAGGAAGGTAGTGAATATGGCATGGTCATAGTTAAATTTCATAGGAAAAATTTTACCTCAGGGACATGACTAGGATTTCTCACAGAGATGGCAAGGCCCCTACAGGGTGGATCTTAAGGGTTGGACATAACTTGGATTTCTTCCTTGGAGGGGGAGGCCTTGGACGGCCTCTCCAGAGGGTGGGACCATGAAGATCAGTTTAGCGTTTCTCTTATCTGTGTCTTCTCCTTGCTTGCCACAGGGATCAGTTCTTCAGTTTCTATCTGCTCAACTACACCCAATATTCAGCACCTCATCACTACTCTGCTAAGCAAGCAGCTAGGTGGCACAGTAAATATGGCAACAGGGCTGGAGTCAGGAAGGCTTATCTTCCTGGATTCAAATCCAGCCTCAGTCAATTATTAGTTGTGTGACTCTGGATAAGTCACTCCTGTTTGCCCCAGTTTCCTCAGCTATAAAATGAGCTGGAAAAGGAAATCATAAACCTCTCCAGTATTTCAGCCAAGAAAACTCCAGAGGAGTTTATCACAACTGTGATAAACTGTGGAGGAGCTACACAGAAAGACAAGACAGTTCCCAGTCTCCCCAAGGAGTTCCCAGTCTAATGTTTCTTAAAACAGTATATCAAGTTTTCCCTTTAGCTATTTTTTAGTCATCCTGCTAATTGAAATGACACTAAAGATGAATTTATTTGTTAGCCTTATTTCCCCACTACACAGCACTCAAACTAGATTACTTACCATCTTGACTCCTGGGCTTTCAAGCCTAATCTGAAAATTAGTTCTTCTGGAACAGAAATTGTCTTGCTATTCTTTTTGAATCACTTTAGCACTGACCTTTTTGTACATGGTAAGACCTTAATAATTATTTATTCATTCAATCTATCCTTATATGCTGGGATTGGAGTTTAGAATCAAGGTGATGTGAACCCTAAAACTGACATTCTCAGAAATTGCTAAAATCAATTATAATCAGGTCAGTTTCCCAGACTGATTAAGCACAGAATGTCAAGAAATTGGAGCTCATTTGGCTTTTCATTGTTAGTGGTTCTTCCTTCCTGATTCTCTTGATTAGCATATCTTTAGACAATTCTGGAAGCTGGTCAGCCATGTGGTTCCTCCTTGATCCCTCCCAGACTTCTCCCCAACTCCTCCCAAGTTTCTCCTTGCTTTCCAAATCCTGTCCCCCAACTCTGCCATCTCTCTGAGCTATAAAGTCTTGTTCCCCACCCACCCAAGAACAAATTGCTCATTCATTTATGGATCTGTCCTGTCTTTGCTTGAGTTTGTGTGCTGTTCACATAAAATAAAATAGCAAACCTTTGTAACCTGTGATGGGTGCCTATTGATGTGTTCAGAGTAGCAATTCCTACTTCCAAGTGATGTTTAGTGATGTTTGGGGTTTAGTACCAAATGATAAGATTAATATAAGCACCAAATGTTGGGGTTCGGTCATGTGAAGAATTCACAAAGGCCATTCTCTTTGTCAAGAAGTAGGTTTATTTAGGAGAAAAGATTATGGGCAAAATGAAATTTTATAATAGACACAGGAATGGTAAATATGAAATAGAGTTGGAGAGCATATAATTAAACAGGAAAGGGGTTTTAACAATGATGGAAAAAGGAAAGCTCTCTGTGACCCAAAGGAAGGCAGCAGCCAGGGGATAGCCCATAAGTACATTTTTTGAGGGAAAATTTAACTTCAGGGACATGACTGGAATTTCTGACAGGGCATGGCAAGGTGAAATTGTTGGAGACCTCTACAGAGGGTGGGTCTCAGGAGTTTGCCATAATTTGGATTTCAGATTGGACCACCTCCCTGGAGGATGGGACTATGGAGCTAAACTGATCTCTAGCCTTTTGCCTGCTTATCTTAGGAATCAATTTTTTAATTTCTCTTGATCCAAAACACCATTCAGGAACTCATCAGACCTCACAGTTAACTAGGAGAAAGAATATACTTCATGAGGTTAGAATATGTCCTTAACTGACCGGCTCAATCCATAGAAAAGTTTAGCATCCTTTGCAATGTATTTCCTTTCTCTGATTTTTTTTTTCTTGTAGATACGATTTTTCTTGCACAACAATGGTAAGTGTGGAAATATATATACATATATTTGACTTATCAAGTATTTTAACATAATTAACATGTAGTGGACTTCCTCCCATCTAGGGGAGGGGAGGGGACTAGGGTGAAAATTTGTAAGGGAAAGCTTTGTAAAGATCAATGAATGCTAAGGAACTACCCATACATATGTTATGCAAATAAAAAGCTTTAATTTAAAAAAAAAGAAAGAAAGAAAAGTTTACCATCCTAAAAGAGTTAGCTATAAGAAGGAGAAAGTCACCATGAGGTATGGAGGTGGGGAAAGGAGAAAGGCACCAAAAGGCAGAGTACAGTGGTGGACTTAACCCAGAGGGATTCAGCAAAGATGGCATGATCCATGGACAGATTTTTTTTAAATTAAAACTTTTTATTTGCAAAACATATGTATGGGTAATTCTTCAACATTGACCCTTACAGAGCTTTCTGTTACAAATTTTTCCCCCCTATTCCCCACCCCTCCCCTAGATGGCAGAAAATCCAATACATGTTAATTATGTTAAAATACTTGACAAATTGAATATATATATATGTGTATATATATACATATTTCCATACTTATAATTGTTGTACAAGAAAAATCGTATCTACAAGAAAAAAAATCAGAGAAAGGAAACAAAATGCAAGCAAACATCAGTCGAGAGCATGAAAATGTTATGTTGTGGTCCACATTTCATATCCCGCTCTCTGGGTGTATATGGCTTTCTTCACTGAACAATTGGAACTGGTTTGAAACATTTCGTTGTTGAAGAGATAAACTGTCCATCAGAATTGATCATCATATAGTATTGTTGTTGCTGTGTATAATGATCTCCTGGTTCTGCTCATTTCACTCAGCATCAGTTCATGCAAGTCTCTCCAGGCCTCTCTGAAATTGTCTTGCTGGTCGATTCTTACAGAATAATAATATTCCATAACATTCATATACCATAGTTTATTCAGCCATTTTCCAATTGATGGGCATCCATTCAGTTTTCAATTTCTAGCCACTACAAAAAAGGCTGCCACAAACATTCTTGCACATGTGGGGCCCTTTCCCTCCTTTAAGATCTCTTTGGGATATAAGCCCAATAGAAACACTGCTGGGTCAAAGGGTATGCACAGTTTGATAACTTTTTGAGCTTAGTTCCAAATTGCTCTCCAGAATGGCTGGATCTGTTCACAGTCATGGACAGATTTATAGGGAAAATTTAACCTCAGGGGTTTGACAAAACTTGTATTTCTGACTGGACATGGCAAGGTGGGGCTACCCATGACCCCCATAGTGGGACTATAAGGTTGAACTGATCACCATCAGTGCCCTTCCCTACTTGCCTCAGGAAGTAATTTTATAAATATTTCAGGTTTTCTCTGCCAACCCACCTACTTACTCAGAACCTCATCACTATGACATGAATTCTTTGTCTCGATTGAACTATTATGCTCTTCTAAATCTATTTCATATTATCACTCTTGGTACCTGGTACCACTTCAAAGGGACCTAAAATGAAATCCTGGCTTTGTCTTTTAGTAAGCTTGTGACCATGAGCAAATCATTTAATAATAGCTAACATTTACATAGTGCTTTATTTTTTTAATGAAAAAATCAGTGTGCATTTATTTAATACCATGTGTGTATAGTACTTTAAAAACATTTGCAAGGTACTTTACAAATACTATCTCATATGATCCTTACAACAGCCCTGGGAAAATATGCCCCTTTCTCTCTTCTGATACTGTCACTACCCTGATTCAGGCCTTTCTTTCCTCACAGCTAGACTGTTTGCCATAGCTTGCTCATGGGTCTGTCTGCTACAACTCTCTCTCCACTCTAATCTGACCTCTACTCAGCAACTGAGTGATTTTTCCTAAAGTGATATATCATGTCACTCCTCCATTCAATAAACTCCATTGACTCCCTATCACCTCCAGGATCAAATGCAAAATCCCTGTTTGGCATTCAAGGCCCTTCATAATTTAGCCTCCCCACACACAAAACAAACATTTTTTTTTTTTTTTGGTGATATTGGCTTTCTTGCTATTCCTCAAGGAAAGCACTCCATCTTTAGGCTCCAGGCTTTTTCAATAGATGTGTGTCCCATGCCTGTTATATTCCTTACTCTTCTCAGTCTCCTAGTTTCCCTGGCTTCTTTCAAGTTCCAGACAAAATCTTAGTTTTACAAGAAGTCTTTCCCAACCCCTCTTAATTCTTTTTTCTGTTCGTTATTTCCTTTTTATTCTGTACGTTTTATCCTGCTTATTTGTACATAGTTATTTCTATATTGTCTCCTGTCAATTGAAATTAAACCAAACTATAAGGCATGGTTCTGAGCATAATCAGTAAGTTGGATCAGTGATCCCTCCCATCCACCAAAGACCCTGAATGAAGTCTGACAGGATCTTTTATAACAATTAGCAAGACAACAGAGCAAATCTCCAACGCCAGAAATGTGTCTTCTTTTGATTGGTCTGACATTACATCATCACAATTCTCATTGGTAGTCATTTTAATAAGGAGGTAGGTTTCAGCTCCTCCCCATTATTTCCTTTTTTGGAGAAGGGAGTAATCTTCAGGTGATAAACATTAGTCTACAGACACTGGTATTGTCGGGCACCAGCTGGCACTGCTTTGATTGAATCAACTTGAATTTGAGTTGTGGGTACTGGGAGAAGGTTACCAAAGAAATTAAATTCTGGACAAGTGGGTAGTGGGTGAGATTACTAAACAACAATAATAGAGATTCAATTCACAATAGAATTAGGTTCTGTGCACAGCTAATTACAAGACAAAGTTTGATCTTTAGGTGTTTCTCCACCAAGTTATTGATGAGGAGCAGAGTAAAGTAAAAACAAGACTGGATTTATAAAGGGTATAATCAAAGAATGGCAAAAAATAAATTTCTATTAAATTAAGTTTTGTGTCAAAAAGTATCTTAAAATTGAATTAAAATCAATTTTCAATTGTACTCTCCTTGAGGCCAGAGACTGTCTTTTGCTTTTCTTTATTTCCCCAGTACATAGCACAGTGCTTGGTCTGTAGTAGACATTTAATAAATGTTTATTGATTGATTGAGATAGGTGTTATTATTTCCATTTGACTTTTGAGGAAACCAAGGCAGACTGGTTAAATGATGTGTTCAGGATCGAATAGCTACTATATCTCTGAATCTAGATTTTAATTTAGGTCTTCTGGACTTCCAGGTAAAGCATTCTCTCCACTATGACACTCAGTTGTTCTTCTAAGCTTCCATTTTTTAATTGTAAAATAGAAATAATAGTATTTGAGCTACCTACCACATCAGATTCTTATGAGGAAAACTGCTGTAGGCCAGGCCTGACCCAGACCAGTCTTGTGGTTCAGGATTGAAACAAAACAAGTTAGTTATAGTCCATCAGATTTTTTTAAAAATAAATTTACTCAGACATTGCATGAAAAGTATATTCTGCATTGATTCAGTTGAGTGTCATTTCCTCGCCTCCATGCTGGCTTTGATCTGTTGTGTAAAACCTGAGAAAAGCTCTGACTCTTTGTATTTTTAACATATACATATATATGTATTTATTTGTACCTTTATTATTTATTTATTGTATTATAAATATATACTTATTATATTAAATATATTATATTATATAAAATAATTAAATGATATATTAAATATGTATTTATATATTAACATAATTATATTATTTATACATTTTTATGCATATACATATAGAGACTCCTAGTTTTTATACTCAGGTCATTAGAAAGGGAGCTCAGTGGTCCAAACCCATGTATGAATTAAGCCTCAAGAATAGATACGTTATCTTTTAAGGAAAGACTTAGCCTGGCATATGGTAGCGGTAGATGTTGCTCCTTTGAAAAATGCTTTGTAAACCAAACTCTATATCAGTGTAAGCTATTATTATCCTTCCTTTACTTATGACCTCTGTGTTCCAGTTTTAAGATTAGATCTCTTTTTATACCTCAGAAGGTTTGGGGTTTTTATTTGTCTTTTAAGGACTGCTCATGTTCCATAGTTTAGAACCAGAGAACAAATCTTGCCTCAGAGGAGCTCTCCAAGGTCCTTGCCAGCCCTAAACTCTCAAACCCTTAGAGGTCACCCCAAGCCTCCTTATTCCTTTCTGGGTTTATGAGAGTTGGGAGTTCATCCTTTCAGTTGTTCACTATGACTGAATGACTAAACAGAAAATTGTAGTGAGTAGCTACAATTATGCTTTTCAACAGCAAAAGATCAGCTTAGGTGAATTTTTTTTAATTATGCAAATTTTCCAAAACTTTTTCTAAATTTTCCCTTCCTTGGACTTTTATGTTATTTTTCTTCCCTTCTAAAATGATTACATTTCCTACTTTGTTATTTGACTGTGCCAGTTGTAACAGAAAGACTGTCCCTGAACTTAGAACTTTGTTGGCTTACCTTGTCTCACCAGAGTTCTGGTTTCAAATGATAACTGTGATTGATGAGACTACTTTCCTCTTGGTGTTAGTATGGGAGAAAAATTGTTAATCTGTTCTGTGTTATGGGCACAGGTCTGCCAGAAATTTTTCATCTTGCCCAGGGTCATACAGCTAGGAAGTGTTAAGTGTCTGGGGTCAGATTTATTGAAATTTGAATTCAGGTTCTCCTGGCTCCAGAGCCAGTGCTCTATCCGCTGTTCCATCTAACTGCCCCATTACTGCATACTTTGTTGTCCATAGACTGTAGTTAGTCTGTGGAATGTGGTCTCGGAGGCCAGGGCAAAGCAAATTATTCCTCCCCAGGCAGTGTCTGGGAGAGTTCTTCCATAAGTTACATCATAAGGTTGTAGTCTTTTGGAAAAGAAACAATGCTAGATTGGAGGGAGCAGTAGAGGTGAGAAGTGATGGAGTAAGAGAGCTGAGTGCCCGGCATTCAAGAAGAAACAAGCAACTTTGATGGCAGCAGGGGGTGAATGCAACCCCTATGGGAATTTTGACTGTTTGGGGCTAACATCTGGAGGAAAGCAGACCAAAGCAGTCTGTGGCATTAAGAAGCAGTTAGGTGGTAAAGTGGATAGAAGTCTGGAATACCTAGAATCAGGAAGGCTTGAGTTCAGATCCAGCCTTGGATACTTGTCAGGCAGTAAACATTTACTGAGTGCCTACTATGTGCCAGGCATTGTGAGCACTGTGCTCTGAACCAGGAATACAAAGAGGCAAAAGGCAATCTCGACCTTCCCAGAATTCAGACTAATGAAGGGGACAACACACAAACAACTACAATTATGATTGTTCATCAGTTGTGTTTAACTCTTTGTGACCCTATTTGGGTTTTCTTGGGCAAAGATACTGGAGTGGCTTGCCATTTCCTTCTCTAGCTCATTTTTTATAGATAAGACAATTGAGTTAATCCAGGGTCACACACCTGGTATTTGAGGCTGTATTTGAACTCAGGTCTCCTGACTCCAGGCCTGGAGCTCTATCCACTGCCCCACCTAATTGCCTAATTGTGTACAGACAAGCTATATATGAGTTAAATAGGAAGTAATCACAGAGACAAGGCACTAGAATTAAGAGAAATTAAGAAAGGCTTCCTGTAGAAGGTGGGATTTGAAGAAAGCCAAGTGGTAGAGATGAGAAGGGAGATCA
This sequence comes from Myrmecobius fasciatus, assembly GCA_023553655.1. Taxonomy (NCBI): domain Eukaryota; kingdom Metazoa; phylum Chordata; class Mammalia; order Dasyuromorphia; family Myrmecobiidae; genus Myrmecobius; species Myrmecobius fasciatus. The sequence continues at coordinate 361,112 of JAJPUD010000929.1, forward strand.
TTTCATGCATGAGTAGCAGCCAGTGAAAATGCCTAGCATGAGAAGATGGAGTATCTTATTGAAGAATAGCAAGGAACTAGCCATGTGATCCTGAAACCTTAACCTCTATTTGCCTCACCTATAAAAAGAACATAATTATAGGCATCTGCCTTTTAGGATTGTTACTAAGATCAGATGAGATAGTGTTTGCAAAACATTTTGCAAACTTTAAAGTCCTACATAAATGCTAGTTATTAAGATGGGGGTTGGGTTGGCCTGTATGCTTGTTATCCTCTCTTAAAAGTGTTTGGAGAAGGAAATGGTGCTGTATTAAAAAAAAAAAATTAGATTGAGGAAACTGAGGCTCTGAAAGCTAAATGGACTTGGCAGAAGTTCCTTAGCACATGAACAGCAGTGCCAGAATTTGAATCCAGATCTTTGGATCCTGTTCTTTCCTTCCAATGCTCTCTTCAAATCCAGTCCTTCGATTCTGATTCTGATAAAAATATATATATATATACATATATATATTTAGGTATAGTTTGAAAATACCCAAGAGTGTTGTTTGATTGTAAAACTTCAAAGTATGTGAAGGGAAATAGAGATGAGATTAGCTGGGGCCAAATAGTGGAGGGTCTTTGGAAGGTTAAGTTCAGAAGCTTTCACCATATTCATTTGGCAATGGGGAAGGAAGCCAGTGGAGGGCTTTGAGTGGCTAGGGGTGAGGAGGTGGGTTATGTGATATTGGAAGTGGCTCAAGTTCAGTAGATTCTTAGTTTAAGATCCATGTGGGGATGAAACAAGGTGCTCACAAATTATTGCTTGTGGCAATTTACTTTGCCCTAACAGAACTGGGACAGGTAACTCTCAGGGGTGGGACATTTTGGGGTCCTTAGATGAAACTCTGGTTTCTCTACCTTCATCCATGGGCCACTGGCCCCAGAAGTCATCCATCCAAAAAGCGGAAGCCATATTATAGAAGTGGGGACAAATCGGGTCCAAGGTGATAGCTTTGTCTTCTTTTGGTGAAAGCTAATCCATGTATCAGAAAAGAAGGAAGGGTAAACCTCACCCAAGTTGTGAAGAACTACCAACAGATATTAGTTCTTCACACATAATCATATTGGGAATGAAAAGAGCCAATGGGTTTATCATCTCTGCTCTACAAATGAGACAGAAAACAGAAACTTTGTGAGGACTCCAAGAGAAGTTGGATTGGCAAGGAAGACACAAGGCAGATGCTGGTGGGTGAAGTAGCATGATGCCATGTTCAATTGCTTTTTTTTGGCTGGGTTTAGCTAACCAAAGTAGAAGGGAGGATATGGATTCAGCCACGCCTGGATCTAAACTGTAATCAGGATCAGAAACCAAAAACACATACATCATTGCACTTATCTTTTTCCTATGAATTTTTTTTTAAATTGTTGAGGCAATTGGGGTTAAGTGACTTGCCCAGGGTCACACAGCCAGGAAGTGTTAAGTGTCTGAGGTCAGATTTGAACTCAAGTTGTCCTGACTTCAGGGCTGGTGCTCTATCCACTATACCAACTAGCTGCCCCTTCTATGAATTTCTAGTAAAAGTTCCATTTGGAACTTTTTTTTATAATTCTTTTTTTTTAAGGGAACTGAAAGGAATTATTTTTTCTCATACTTTTGTTAAATGTGTTTATTTACACATCACTTGTTGAGGGAAAAGATGGTTATAAACTGAACCTGCTTCAGAGTCAGAAATAGAAATCCCAGGAGAGAGTCAAGACTTAAGCGATGAGTGGATAGAGCACCAGCGTTGAAGTCAGGAGGATCTGAGTTCAAATCTGGTCTCAGACACTTCCTAGCTGTGTGACCCTGGGAAAGTCACTTAACCCCAATTGCCTCAGCAAAAAAAAAAAAAAAAAAAGACTTAAGTGACGCAAGTTAGTCTTCCTGCCTTGCTTGTCTTCTAACAGAATCCTCTCAAAACCTGAGGTTCAGTATTAGGACTCTTCTTTTATGTTTGGCCTTTCCACTTCTCTCCCATGGGTCCCCAAGACCTCAGAAATCCTCATCTAAAAAATGGGGTAGACTGCTTGGAAGATAGTGAGTTTACCCTCAGTGGATTTTTCAAGCAGAAATTGAATTTTCTTAAAAGAGATATCCAAAATGATAGTCCCCAATGCCCCTAGAATGAGTTAATCACTCCTTATGGGGTATGCTGTGGTAGGGATTCATTTTGGGATAGGGGTCTAGAATGGGCCAGTTAGGTGGCACAGTTGGGTGAACAACCAGCTAAAGGAAGGGAATCTTCCCAAGTTCAAATTTGGCCTTACACACTTACTGTTTTACCTTGGGCAAGTCATTTTGCCATTTGCCTCAGTTTCTCATCTGTAATGAGATGTAAAAAGAAAATGGCAAATCACTCCAGTATCTCTCCCAACCAAACCCCAAATGAGGTCATGAGTCAGACATGTCTGAAAACAAACTCTACTGAACTAGAATGCCACAGTGTTTTCTTCCAACTCTCAAATTCTGTGATGTGATTCTATAAATTTTAGAACTGCAGAAATGTGACATCTTCCCCATCCTTGTTTCCCCCCACCTCCCTTTGCCCCTCCCAAAGATCAACAAGATGATTGACTTGTTTTGTCCTGTAGGTGGCCTCTGCAACCTGTGCTTGGATAAAGTCAATAAAGAGTATATCCTACAGATGGGCGGCATCAAACCTATTATCAACTGCTTGTCCAGCTCCAATGAAGAGACAGTGATGTCGGCAGTCACAACACTCATGTACCTGAGCACACCCCAGTCCATCGAGGAACTCACAGCCCTGCCCGTAGTAGAATGCATGCTACGCTTCTCCCTCTCTGCAAATAAGAGACTTAGTAATCTGGCTACCATCTTCCTGGAAGACTACTGCTCCCCTAACCAGGTGGAGAAAGCCCAGAATCTCAGTGCACACAGTGCCGTGGGCATCCCACTCCCAAAAGACTGATACTGTGCCAGGGAAGTAATGTTCATCCTCAGGAGCTATGGCTTATCAGCCAGGCCCCATACTGTTGTTAGAAGGATGATGTGAGTAAGGGAAATTCAATCTGGGAAAAGGATCAGTTAAAACCTGTTAGAGGGACAAAATATCACAAGACTCTGCAGGAGAAGTGTCCCATCAAACCATAAGCAGCATAGGGGGTAGGAAGGAAAAGTCTTGGAAGAGGAATCTCAGGACAAAGTGTAGAACTACCTTGGAGACAGTGCCTTTGTCTGGCAACAGGTAACAGTCAAGGGTTCCGTACCCTTCTGCCTGGGGAATTATGTCCCCTTATGATCTGCAAGGTATAACTACAAAGCACTGAAACAAACACCATATACCAACTATCAAAAATAGTTTTGTTAGTCTAATTAAAAAGGAGTAATAATGTATAAAAGGGAACCCACCAGGACTGAATCCTAATTCCAGCTCTGCTTGATTACTAGCCATATGATCTTCATTAAACAAAGTATTTAATATCTGAGTCTGAATTTTTCCATCTACAAAATAAGTATAACTGTGATTGTGAGGATCAAATGAGATTGTGCCCAAGAACATGTAGGAATGATCAGTTATCATATCAGAAATTTAAGCCATTCTTTATCCTCCAACCACCTTTTTTTAAGCTCTGCCCTCTCTTCTTGATGTAAAATCATCTTTATTTAATGCAACCTCTGACCCCTTCAGAATGGATAAATTTCAAGTCATGTGAGCACCAAAGACATAGAGAAGGCAGCTATTAAGTTCCTTACATGTTTATAAGACCATTATCTGGAATAAATTGCTAGATGTTTGTATAATCATTACCTGTGCTAGTTTGTGGTGAGAGTTGAGGTTATAGGTGATTGTTTTTTTCTGCCTCTTTTAAATAAATTCATTTTTATTGATGCTTTTTGGGTTGTTGGGTTTTTTTGTTTTTTTTTTTTTTTTTGTCCTTGTTCAGTCATGTCTGATTCTTTGTGAACCCATTTGGAGTTTTCTTGGCCAAGATATTGGGCTGGTTTGCCATTTCCTTCAGCTCATTTACAGCTGAGGAAAATGAGGCAAATTGGGTTAAGTCACTTGCTCAGGGTCACACTGCTAATAAGGTCATATTTAAACTCAAGAATAAGTCTTACTGACTTCAGGCCCACTCTATCCATTGTACCATACAGCTGCAATCAATCTAGGTTTTTAACCTTGAATTCATTTCTACACGATCCTTCCCAATTCCCCTATACTCAGGGAACAATTCAGCCTTCCTTATAACAAAGAACTAGAAAGAAAAAAAACAAAGGCAAACCAACAACATCTCAGCTTCATCTGAGACACTGTAAACAATATTCCTTACCCATATTCTCCCACTTCTGCAATAAAGGATGAGAGCTTTTTCCTTTCTCTACTTATTCATGTCCAGGAGGCTTTCAGGAGCCCAAGAGGAGCGCGCCCATGCGTGTGTGCAAGTGTTCATGTGTGTGTGAAGGGGTAAAGAATCATAAAGGCAGCACTTAAGACAAGAGAATGAATGGATTAATGTACTGTGGAAGAGAACTACTAGGCATTCTACCCCCTTCACTATTCCAAACAGATACAGCAGACCGAAGAGTCCAAATGTTTTATTAACAATGTGCCACCCGCAGTCCCATGTGGTTACTGTGATACTAGTACAGTTATTTCTGGAGGTATTTGCTGGGGAGGTTACCCTTACAAATCTATTCCCTGACTTATTTCAGCTTCTTTCCCCTCCAGTCCTCTCTGTTTGAAGTCACTCTTCCCTACATGGGCGGACATGGCTTACAGAACTCCATTTGTTCCTACTGAAGATGCCTTTTCAATCTTGTTCTGGTCTGACTTTCCGCTTACTATCTAAGATGGCTCTCCAGTTGTCACTCCAGGAATGAAGCTTTCTTTTGGAGGGGGATAGATTCAGGTGTTGGTTGTGGCAACAAGTAAACAAGATATGCTCCCAGCTTGGGTTTTCCTCTTGGCCTAGAGCAGGGCACAAGAAAACAAATGGAGTCACACAGTATTTTTCTAACAACATTGAACAAAAAGCTGCTACTGCTAGCAGGTAAACCTGCATCTTGAAAGATTCTAAGGAATATGTCCCAACCTGTAATAGTATCCTTGTCATCAATGAGCAGGTCCGCGTGCACTATCGTCTTATCCCTGGTCATGATCATTCGGTTCACAAATTCAGGACCTAGGTACTTGTCCACCCATTGGTACTGTTGTAATGGAGAGGAGTGGGGTAGTCAACCATATTCTGACACTCAAGCCTTGACTTCCTTCCAGTGAGCTGGGGTGCCAAGGCAAGTGGAATAGATAACTTGGTAGTTTTGCAAAATTGTAAGAAAACTGGCTAGTAACCTGACTGGAAGAGCAGATAGTCCGGGAATATATAATTCCCCCTCTCCCCACCCCCCTCGCCTTTTCCCTTCCCCGCCCATTCCTACATATCCAAGATATGTCTGGTGGGAGATGTTTCAATTCAGGTTAAGCTGGTTCACCCACCCTATATGAGTCTCTAAATTTGAAAATAAAGTCCAACCTTCTCATTAATGCAGTAATGGTACTTCTGCAGTGGGCTTGTGCAAATGAAGACTTCGGTACTGCAAAATAAAGACCCTTTTGAGAAACGGGAGCTCCAAGAATTGATTCAGTTTCAATATTCCCTCCCTCCACCTCCCCACACATTTCCTTACTCCTTCATGCATTTCATTTCCTGCAAGGCTTGCAAGGCTCCAGGGATGGGCTCCAGCTCTAGGAAAAACCCTGGCGCTTCATACACACTTGCCACTTTGTCCTGAAAGATACAATGTTCCAGCTCGCCTCTTCACCCAGCCTGTGGCTCTCACTCCACCGGAGGTCATCTAGATAAAGGAACGTCCAGTGGGGTAACTGGCCAGTCCCTGAGCTTCCGAAAGTTCCGCGGAGGTGAGGGCCACAGGAGAGCAAGGAGCAAGTTTGGAAGAGCTGACTCAGTGCCCCGGAAGGGCTCGATTGCTCCCGCGCTCCCGGGGCTCAGCCCGGACCGTACTGCCTAGGGGAGGAAGAGAAGTGGGGTGAGCCCCATTGGGTTTTCCCTAGGCTCGGAGCCAGCCCTGCCCGGCTCGGCCCCTCTTACCGCGAGGTCGGGCCTCAGGGCTCTGTACTGCTCCCGGGCCGAGAAGCCTCTCCGCTCTTCCAGGGTCACGTAGGGTTCCTGGGGGAAGCGGAGCCGAAAGCCTCGCAGGAGGCCGCCCTCGAAGTCAGCCAGCACACCGTCCATGTCCACTAGCACCCTTAACGGAGCAGGTCTCCACGGCTCCATGGCCCGGGAATGGCGCGAACCCGGAACTGCGGGGGCTGCAAAGGTAGGAGGTGGGGCGAGGCCTGGAGAGGCGGGGTCTGAGAGGCGGGTGTCACCTTCTTCCACTCTCCGGAGCCTCCTCGGGCCGCCGGGGGAGCACTTCAAGGTTAACTACGTCTCCGCCAGGCGGCTAAGGAGAGGCTAATTGGCAGCACAAACCTCCTCAGTTCATTCCTCTGTCTGGGCGGCAAAGCACCTTCTAACTTGGGAAGTCTGGAAACAGTGGAAATTAATCTGCTTTCAAGGTCTAGCTAGGTGGCGCGGTGGATTCAGCGCCCGGCCTACTCTCAGAAGACTCCTCTTCCCAGGTTCAAATCTGACCTCAGGTCCAAGCGCTGGGCAAGCCACTTCGCCCTGTTTGAAATAGACCGTTCCAATAATCTCGGCCAAGAAAATCTTAAGTGGGCTCATGAAGTCAGATAATTGAACAAAAGAAGTAAAAACATAGTCCCTTAAGAATGTCCTCGTACAGGAGTGAGGACCCCACATCTAACCCCCCCCCAATCTGTTATGTTAATGACCAACCACCATTCCAGAGGGCTTATGCTGCTGTCAATCTCTAGATTATTACTGAATGGACTCCAGTGCAAAGATATTTTCTTCCTTTTCTGGTCATGACTAGTGTGGGAATTTGTTTTGTGATTATGCATGTATGTAATGGATTTTTTTCTTGCTTTCTCAATGAGTGGGGGAGGGAGAATATTCAGAACTCTTCAGCTTAGTAAAACTGGATTCCCACCACTGGGCATTTTCTCTGGTTCTTTTCTATCCCTGGAATTCTCTGTCCTCTGATTACTGACCTCCTTGGCTTCCTTTAAGTCCCAAATAAAACCCCGTCTTCTACAGGAATCCTTTTTAATTCTAGTGATTCCCTATTATTTCCTATTCCTCCTGTGTATAGCTTGCTTTTTATGTTTACTTGTCTTTCCCCATTAGAAACTCCTTGAGGGCAAGGACTGTCTTGTAATTTTTTATCCTCAGCACTCAGTACAGTGCCTAGAACATAGTTGGCACTTAATATTTCTAGACTTAACTAAAAATAAATTTGAATTGTTTTATTAAATGAGGGGCTAGATTAGAAATGGTCTCCGAGTTTCCTTCCAGCCTTACATCTCTGCTCCTAAGTAGGAGTCAAAGGTAAAGCAAAGCAAGGTAACCAGACCCTAGAAATGTTCTTATATTTAAAGTCTTCTTGGAAATTAGCCCTTCCCTTAGCATTTGGAAGGAGGGGGTAGGGGGCGGGAGGAGGAACCCTTGGTACAACCTTTTTTCAGCAGTCACATTTTTTGCATGTTTAAAAAATTAATTTATCAGTTTTTTAAAATGTAAACTAACAAGTGTGATTCAGCCTGATTTGGTTAAAGATATATACAAAAGGTGAAAACTGTAGTTTCACATTGTTTAATAAATGTTTGCAAGAGAATGAAGTGTGGTCAGTATTCAATGAGACATTGTTCCAAATAAGCATTCTTCAAGTTAAGGCAAGAACCCTTGCCAAGAATAAATATAGATCCCAAATTCTTGAAGATAGTTCTTGTGCAAAGTAACATCTGGTGGGACTGGAGAGAAAAAATTTGAAACACAAGACTTTGCAAGGGTGAATGTTAAAACCTATCTTTGCATGTATTTTGGGAGAAAAAAAGCTATTACAAATAAAATAAAATCTGGGTGGTTTATCTCCAAGCCACATAGAAACTTTCAATAGTAGTTATTTGTTAATTAGTCAGTTCCGTCAGACTCTTCCTAACCCCATTTGAGGTTTTGTTGGCAAGGATAGTCGTTTGCCATTTCTTTCTCCAGCTTATTTCACAGATTTTTGAAGCAAACAGGGTCACACACCTATTAAGTGTATGAAGCTGGGTTTGAACTCAGGTCTTCCTGACTCCACATCTGGTATTCTATCCACTTCAAAACCTATTCCATGTAATGCTAATACAATAGCTCCCCTCTACTCTTCTTCCAAAGCTTCCTTTTGTAATGTGTCCCAAATTAAGATCATTTAGTGGTTAATGAATGATCTATCCTTTGAATGGCCTAAATCTTTTGTTTTTCTGTTTTCTGGCCTTCAGCTATAGTCATCAATGGCACATTGATATCAAAAGAATGTTTGTCCAGCAGGTCTGGTAAAAATGTTTTTAGGAAGGAAGTGTTTGATGCCATTTCTTGAGTCTTAAAAGTTAAAACCAAGGAGGAAAACCCAAGTGTAAGTTGTAAAAATAAAGAAATGAAAATTTTATAGGTTTAGGGAAAAACCAAAATATGTAGAGTAAAAATCTACCTCATCCCCACCCTCAAAAAAACAAACACAGGACACAAAGCTTCAAAACTTCTCTGTTGTTTACTTTAAACAGCCCAGATTAATGAAATTACAACACATTTTAAAGATGAGACTTTCATTTCATGGTCAAGCACCAGCATGATCATGCACACAGCACTGAGTCATTTTGTAGGGAAAATACCCCTGCAGGATACAATTCTTGATGAATACTCACTTTCTGTATGATTCACTCCCCTTCCTTTACTGTTTTTAAATCCAGTTAAATTCAATTGGACACTCAACTCCTTCCCCTGTCTTAGGCTCAGCTTGTCAGACATCAGTTTTACACCTGGTTTAATTCCTATGTTCAAAATCTAAAGACAGTTTCTCTGCTTTCCAGTCAGCAAGGCATATGAGGCCCAGGGCTCTTTACAGGTATGTATGGCACAGTAAAGTATGGACACTTGTAACAAAGGATATTTACAGGATAAATTAGATTGAAACCAAAGAGACAGTCTTAGATGAAGTCACCTTTGAGTTTCGGGGCCTGAGAAGAACTGTACCTTCAGACTGTTTACATGGATTTATTGAGCCTTGATTGATCAGTAAGGTTGATCAAGAACGGAGTTTAAAAAACCATCTAGGTACAAAAAACTCTAGCACATTTTGAACTGAGCTTTTTGTTCTTGAAAACACATCACTAAGCTTCATAAAGTGTTCCCTCAGCAATCTACTATAGAGAACACTTATGCCAACACATTATGTCTGCAGATCAGGACAAGAGAGGGAATATTTGTTTAAAAAAAAAAAAAAAAAAGGCAGTAGTACATAAAGTGCTTTTTTAATGAAAGAAAATTTTTAAAGAGATGTACAGTCAGGCTCAAGTTGTGCAGTTCACAAGCATGGAGGGGAGGAAAAATAAGTCATATTTAACCAAGGACTAAGCTGGACTTGCCACCAGGTGGATTTCTTCTGGATGGTGCTGGTGCTGATGCAACTGGGCTGGGAACAGGTGCAGCAGGCACAGATTTCTCTTCATTCTGTCCCAGGTCAACTTGTAAATCTGCCTCCACATTTTCTAGCATGATAAAAAAAAATAAAGTTAGATACTCTTCCTTTTTTCTATTTTCCAGATCTCCCTTTTTTCTTCTTTGAAGAAATAACACTTTTGGGGCAGCTAGGTGGTGCAGTGGATAGAGCACCAGCCCTGAAGTCAGGAGAACCTGAGTTCAAATCGGGTCTCAGACACTTAACATTCCCTAGCTGTGTGACCCTGGGCAAGTCACTTAACCCCAATTGCCTCAGCAAAAAGCTAAAAAAAAAAAAAAAAAAAAGAAAAGAAAAGAAAGAAGAAATAACACTTTGAATGCATAAATTTTAGACAATGCAAAGCCCACCTCCCACTTATTTCATAATATAAGTTCTTTGGAATCAATGTTTTCCAAGTTTAAACATTTGCTTACACACAGGAAGTTCAATGGATGGTATGGCTAACTCTCAGCTAGCAGCTGTTCTCAATGAAAATCTTCCATAGTAAAAATTGCACTATACCTAGAGAAGGGTCTAAAAAACCCTTATTTCCACATAAATGGATGATCTTTGTTGGAGGGTTTGCTTTTTTAAAAATAGTTAAATGAACTCAGAAACATTAGAAGTTATAGTATACAATATGCTTTAATTTTCACTCCAACAAAGGCTGATTTTGCCATTTAATCATACATACTTTAAGTGATTTTGGAAGATATTAACTATAGCAACTTACTGTATAAAACAAATTGTAAAGTCAAAACAGGTTAGTTCAGCTTATGTCTACAAATAAATACAACTACAAAAAAAGTTTTTGTTTTTTTTTTAAGTCCTAAAGATAGGTCTAAAACTGCCTCACTATATTTTTCTGGGTGAAGCCACTCCCAAAATTTTGGACAAATTTTCCTGCTAAAATTCAAGAATAGGTAAGGTATGAAATATAGAGGCAAACTTATCGACATAAATTTTGCTTCACTTTAGCAGAAACATACTTTAAAAATACACAGAAAAATCCAATAAAATTTAAATCAAATTAGGTAAATTAAGTAGGTACATGAATGTTTTCTAGTCAGAATTGTTAAGGACCTTAAATCTTCACATGTGTCTTCATTTTACTGAGATAGTAAATCAGGAGCAGGGCACCTGAGTTTTCTCCAAAGGCACCCTCTTTCGTCCTGTCAGGGCAAGGAGGATCTGCAGTCTGCCCCACACCATAAGTTACAGAAAAGCTTCCCAAAACTCTATCAAGTCTGTTAAAAGCTTTTTTAAAGCTGCTAAGTCACTCATAATGAGGTATGATGCTTTACTTTAGTCAGGAATCTCATAGTAAAAAGTACAAATTTAGTTTATATTTAAATTATCTGCTAAGAGTATTTTACTCAATATTGCCTTAAAAAGATTACCAAAGTAAAAAATAAATAAAACTTACTTGCACAGTCTAATCAATGAGGGAAAAATGATTTCTCTAGAAACTGTACTCAAGAAATTGAACATTAAAATAAAACCTTATTTAAAAAATAAAATAGTGCTGTAAATCACTAATTGATTAGAAAAATGTAAATGAAAACAACTCTGAGCTACCACCCCAAACCTATTAGATCAAAAGGAATATGGCAAATGTTGGAGGGGATGTGGAAAAATTGTGGCACTAATGCATTTTAGAGAACTGACCATTCTAGAGAATTTGGAACTATATTCAAAGAGCTATAAAACAATACCAATACTAGATTTGTATTCCAAAAAGATTGGAAAAAAAAAAAAGAGGAAAAGAACCTATATGTCCAAAAATATTTATAGCAGCTCTTTCTGTGGTGGCAAAGAATTGGCAACTGATGAGGTACCCATCGATTGGGGAATGGCCATAACAAGTTGTGATGAAATAGTATTGACTTTAAGAAATCAAGAGCAGCAGACACTTAACATTCCCTAGCTGTGTGACCCTGGGCAATTCACTTAACACCAATTGCCTCAGCAAAAATAAAATAAAATAAAATAAAATGCAACACAAAGATCCAAGACAATTCCAAAGGACTTATGAATAATATCCACCTCCAAAAAAAAGAACTGATGGGAGTCCGAATGCAAATGGAAAGAGTAGTGAGGAAAGGAAAGAATTAGAACCTCAAAATTTTTAAAAACATGACAAAAATTGCTTTTACATACATGTAACTATAAAAATATTTTTTTTAAAATAGTATTTCTAAAAAAAATAGTATTTCTACTGTATTTAAGATTTAGGAGTTTCAAAATTCTGGAATTAGAAAAGTGAAATAATAGTCACTTGAAATCCCATTCTACAAAACAGAGTTCTAACAAGAGAGGACAATTCAACTGTATTTCACATAATATTTTAGGGTTTTTTGATATGATTAAACACTGAAATTAACCCAAAAATTTTCTCTAAAATCTTAGTTTAAAAATTTTTAAATATAAGAATGCTAAAGGGCAAAACTTTTCTGAAATAAAAACTATTCTATGACTTCCAAAAAATGATAAAATCTCAGTGACTTGTATTTAATGTTTTGAATTCTGAATACTGAATTCAATATTCTGAATAGTTCATAAAAGTGACTGATAATCCAACAAATATGAAATTCTTATATTGCCTAGATCATTTCAAGGGATAATCTCATTAAATGTCTTCCAACATACTGGACTAGCCCCATAGCAAAAAATATATATTTCATTTGTTACCATCAACAATTAGTCAATGTGTGATTATTACACAAACCATTTATAGCTGTAGCTTTTCCCATTCTAAATTTGTTTAATTTTATTATGAACATGACAAACATAAAACATGAATATTTATTTACAAAAAGGATAAAGGAAATGGGACTGCCTATGTGAAAATGAAGTTACCACTATGAAAAACTTTTTCTTTTCTATTTCAAATTTAACACAGTAGTTCCAATTTTTTCTGTGTATTTTTTTTTAATGTCTCATTAATGGTTTTAGTATTACTTAATACTGTTTTAGTATCTAATAATACTTTTAGTATTACTATCACTAATTTTCTACTCCATTCCCCCACCTCTACAAAAAGCCCACCCTTTTAATAAATAAACATAATGATAAAACACAATTCCAAACTTTGGCCCTGTCTGAAAATATGTCTAAACTTTGCACTCTAATCTACCACCACTTGGTCAAAAGGTAAGAAACATGGCTAATCATCAGACAGCTGGAGGTCATGATTAGTTTTTGTATTGATCAGAAACCTTGTCTCACAATTGTTTTCCTTCACAATGTTACTGTATACATTTTTCTCCTGAATCTTGACTTTTTACTCATATTTCATTTATATAGCTATTTCCCAGCTAATGGAAGGAAAGAGGGGGGAAATTAACCAACTTGATTTCCAGTTCTTGGCTATAACAAATAGAACTGCTATGAATATTTTTATAAACCTATCATTCCCTTTGCATTTCACTTAATTGTGATTTACAGCATTTTTATATGGTTTTTGATAGCTTGCTTTTCTTCTCAAAACTGTCTGTCCATATCTTCTGACCATTTATGGCTTTTTTTCTTTAACAGAGAAATTTGCTACCAAGTTTAATTTTTCCCAAGTTAGCTTTTCTCTCTGCATTGTTTTCTTTATGTAAAGCCTTTTCAATTCCAAATAACCAAACCTGTATATATTTCTTATAGTTGTTATGGGTATCTCCTTCCATTTTCTAATTTGAGTTATGTATCTATGTTGAAAGATGTGAGGTTAAACCTGAGTTCTGCAAGCCTGAGATTCCACTTCACCCCTTATCAGATGGGCAAGGATGACAAAAAAAGGAACATGACAAATGTTGAAGGGGCTGAGAGAAAATAGGCATGCAAGTGCACTGCTGGTGAAGCGATGACGTGATTCAGGCATTCTGGAAAACAGTTCTGGAACTATCCCCAAAATATCACTAAAGTGCACATAATATCCTGTGACCTTGTAACAGATACCATATCTAGGTTTATACCCCAGAGATCAAGGGAAAGGATACATGTGCACAAGAACATTCATAGCTTAATGTCTTGTAGCAAAGAACTAGAAACTAAGTGAATGTCTATCAATTAGGGATTAATTTAACAAATTACAGATGTCTTATTGTAAAGATGCAGAGAAACATGAGGTGATAAGATGAAGAATAAGGCAGGCACACATTTTCTAGACGTGGCAAATATGTGGATGTATCTTGTATGACTTCTTATCTTGTTACAAAGTATATATATCAGGAGAAGAGAAAGTTATACAACTTTTATTTGAGGATGGGTATAGTAATGACAATGCCAAAAAAGAAAAGCACTGAGGAAGTTTTTTTTTTTTTTTTTTTTTTTTTTTTTACAAATTAACAGAAGAGAATAAAAGACAATTCAGAGGGAAAGTAAAATGGGAAAGCTTCTGGAATTTATGTGCTGAATTTTAATATATGTTTTAAAGAGTCATGATTTCAGGGTTAGCCAGCTATCAATTCAAGATCTTATGCCAAAATTGATCTGACACTGCTTACCCACTCAGCACTATAAAGAACTTCTGATAATCTGAATTAATTGGTTCATGTTCAATACTTCATTGTTTGTTTGAATTGCACAGTTAATGAATACATCCGAAGCACAGAGAATCAAGCTACAATTCTACAAGGGTAGCTTTCACTTCCTTAGGTCAATTTTGGAATATATCACTTTATTACTTCCCCCAGTCTTAGCCCTGTTTTATATCAAAAGAAGAACATGGTCTTTATAAAGATAGAACCAATGTTCCACATAAGCTTTATATATAAAGGCATAAGCCCTGAGAGCTAAGTGTTTATTTGTCCAATTGGAAATTCTACTTAACTTTTTCTTCTCTAGTATAGTAAGTGTATAATAAAGACCTGGAGGAGAAGTGGGAGAAGGAAGGATTGAGAAGAGATTATAAAGGCCTCTGAATCCTAGATCCAGAAGAAATTCAATCATCTGTTCTGTTTGGAGTCCAAAGCAAACAAATGTATATTTTCTTAAAGAGACCACAGGTAGAGTCTACTGGTTTAAACATTGAGTCATTTTTTTCATGTTTAAAACCAAAATCTTTTCAAGATCCTCTTTTTCTGGGAAATGGGGAATAAGAAGGAAGAGAATACAAGAGGAAGTATGTAATGATTAAAGTAACTTATATTAAAAGAAATTTCTGAAAATATACCTCTAAAATTTGACTCCCAGCATCCAGATAGCCTAACAGATATTTTCAGAGGCAGAGTCAAACATACATCTCAATATAAATGGAAAATATATAAATATAAGTAGCTTGGAGCTCAGAATGTTTAGGTGGCTTATCTCATATAAACATGAAAAGAAAAACATGCTGTGTAGGTTTGACATATAATTTATCTATGAGGGAAGAACTGGGGAATAATAGCAAATGGGGGGAGGGGAAGAATTCAGCTGAATTGGTAAGATATTTAACAGAACTTTCATAACTATCTTTTTAGTAAATATAATCACAGATTACACCATGCTCTGTAACTAAGAAGGATAACAAGTTAGTCACACTTGGTAAACCTTAAGTATGATATGTGTCAACTATGATTATGATAATGATAGAAAATGCCAGATTCTCTCTTCAACAATGAAATGTTTCAAACCAGTTCCAACTGTTCAGTGAAGAAAGCCATATACCCCCAGAGAGAGGGATATGAAATGTGGACCACAACATATCATTTCCATGATCTCTATCGATGTTTGTTTGCATTGGGTTTCCTTTCTCAGGTATTTTTTGTTCATGTAGATATGATTGTTCTTGCACAGCAAGATAAGTATGGAAATATGTATACATATATTCGACTTGTCAAGTATTTTAATATAGTTAACATGTAGTGGACTTCCTGCCATCTAGGGAAGGGGAGGGGACTAGTGGGGAAAATTTGTACTAGAAAGCTTAGTAAAGGTCAATGTTGAAGAATTACCCATACATATGTTTTGCAAATAAAAAGCTTTAAAAAAAAGAAAAAAAAAGAAAAAAGAAAGAAAATGCCAGATTAGCTAAACCATATATTAAGAGGTTAAAGTAGTATGCCAAAATATGCTAATGAAGATTTTATATATATCTCACTTGAATGGGTTTTAATATGTAAATTTTGAAAACTGATACCAAAAAAATCATATTACCATTGCAGCTTCCCTACAATACACTTCTACCATACCAGGAATTTCAGTTAATACTGACCAATTTAGAATTCTTTGTAAGGAAGTTCAGTTACTGCAATCACCAGAAATATAATGATAATAATTTCATCTATAACAAAGGCCCACATGAACAATGTCATATACTGGTATGTTTTTCTAGCAAAAACTACCACAAAACTATGTAGGGGGGTAATCTGGCCCATCAAAAGAAACTTAAGCCTGAGATCTGATCTAAAGGAACAATAATAATTTTTTCTACCACTTTATGCTCAAAGCTTAAGGCTTAAAAGGCTAGATTTTACACAATTTAAAATACTTGTTCTTTTTCAGCCAAAGGAGAGATAGCACTTTATTGATTCTGAATGAGCATCAGAGAATTCTCAACGGCAGCATTTCAGTTTAAAATAACAATTACATGCCTACTGCACTCACTAGGCACTTAAATAACATTATAAGAACAGCAGCCTATTGTTTTTACTTTATTAAGATCACTAAACAATCGGATCAGTAATGGGACAGTCTCTTCACTTCAAATTACACATGTAAATCTTTGGACCAATAAAGAAATGACTGAACTCTAATTTCTAAGAATGGTTTCAGAGAACTCAACCATATTCAAATTTAAAGAATTAACTTGATTCTTTACCAAAGAAATTGTGCTTGTGTGGTGATTATTTTGTTCTCAAAAAGTTTCAGTCTCAAAGTAATATATATATATTTGACTCATGACTAAGAAAAGACATTGATCAGACACTGAGACTGCCACTTTCTTACAGATAAGAGTTATTTTTTTTTAAATTATCAGTACTGATTGATATTTTTATTCCTCTCATTAAAACCAGGTTTGATATTTGTCAAATTAGATTTCAATTTATGTACTTAGCATCCACCTCTAAAAGTCAGCATTCATGAAACAGTAATTAAAGTTCTCTTACTAAAAAATCATATAAGTCCTATACACAGTAAACCTTAAAAAATTATTTACTGAACTTGAAAAGAAGGCATACCTATAGTTACCTAATGAAACAAAGACAAAAGTAATCTAAATTTCAGGACTTGTGGATTTGGTTGGGAGAAAGGAAAGCTATTGGTTTTTTTGTTCATTTGTTTGCCTTTCTGTGGTTCATTTTATTGTTTGATTTTTTTTTTAAAGAAAGCTTCCATTTTTACTTTTTAAAACCAAAAATGCCCCAAAATTACCAGAGGTAATAATCTCATTGCTCATTAAAACATGAAATATAACAGCATATTTTCAAAGCTGGGCACAATAAAGCACAGTTCCTGGTCCATAGTAAGATTGAATCAGTTCCTAATATTTTTCTTCTCCATTCTCTGTAGAATAGTTTATACATTTAACTTATCTTAACAATTACAGCAGGAAGCAGTTTCATGCCCAACATATTTATTCTACCAACTTCATTTTCTCCAGAACAACCTAGTCTAAAACAATCTCCCTTATATATGTTAAAAAAAAAAAAAAAAACATATATAAAACAGAAATAAATTGGTTGGACTCACCATGCAAATCACCTTCTCCCTACAAAGGGCAAGAAAAGAAAGAAAAAATAAGACTTTGTATCCAACACTTGCCAACAGATACAAGTGAACTCAGCAGCTTACAAGTTTTGTTTCACTTAAAAACTATTTGGCAGACAGTGGTTACAAAAATCTTTTTGATCTAACATCCAATTGAATTTTGCCATAAAAGAAGCTAGCTGGAATGATAAGGATGCTAGTATTTTTAGTTTCTGTTAAAAACTGAATCATGAAATCTACAAATCAATTTAAGAGGCAATTCTTAATTTAAGACTTCTATCTTTAATGTCTTCTCACAAATTTATTTTTGCATAGCACAATAAAGAAAAATCTAGATATGTCAGAAGTTTGTTTGTTTTTTTTTTTAATTGTTCAGTCCTAATCTTTGGCTGAGATGATCTGAGTATTATATTTTCCTTTTTACCTTTTTAAAAACTCATTTTTTTTTTCAGAGAAATTACAATTGTGTATGTCTGTGTGACAAATAACTTCTACCTTTAACCAATCAACAGAGCCAAATTGACCATTTTCTATGAATGATTTTACTAATAAGTTAATATTGTGGCTTACAGTCATTTAGTTATGGGTTGGTCTATTTTGGTTTGTTTCTTTAAAACCTTGAACTCTTGATTATCAGAGTGTGAAATTAATAAACCCACTTATCCTAATCTCTTGAAAGAATCTAGGATATCATTTCCAAATTCCCTGAGAATTACAGGAGCATAGATTTAGAACTGAAAGGGACTTTAGGGGTTATCTAAATAAATGCATGTTAACTAATCTAGTCCAATGAAGAAGCCCCTCCAGATTCAATTTCCTCAGCAATGATCTGAGAACTTTTGACAATTTTTTAAGGAGTAAGATTCAGTTTTTCGAGGTGTTTTCCTGTCACATCACTGTTTAGCTAGAGCAGACATGCACATTGTATCTTTGATCCTTGTATCCTTGATAAGGGTTAAGACTTCACCAAACAATTCGGAATTATTTGCCAAATAATTAAACTAGCTTTCCCCCAATTTTATATGTAGTGGTAACCAGCAGACCTGAAGAATAAAACTTTTTAGAAACCTATTTTCTCACTTTATTTTGTTACATTAATGTGAGATTTTGGTCATGTCAAAATCTTTCTAGACTTCAATTTCCTTATTTTTAAAGTGACTGAATTGAAAAGAGTTTATGCTTCTAAAGCATAGTTAAATACCAGAGAACAAAATTAATTCTTGACTTAAGAGAGAAATTAAAGTGACTGAATTGAAAAGAGTTTATGCTTCTAAAGCATAGTTAAATACCAGAGAACAAAATTAATTCTTGGCTTAAGAGAGAAATTCAAGTATGTATTAAAGAGCTCAGCCTCAAAGCCTTAGGGATCTTGATTCTCTTGTGTCAGCTATACCTTCCATAGAAGTAGTACCACGTGAATCTATTGGGGGTGAGATACTTAAAGCAATTTACTAATATTAATGCACTATGTAGCTGTTAATTATTGTTTAATTTTTTGTGGTGTTTTTTAATCCCAAAGCATTCTTTTTGCATCATAATTTGCCATACTAACCTTTGGACCTAAAAAATCTCCAGAACCTGCTTCAGAAGAGTTTCTTCTTTGAAGTCCAGATGGTTCAGAATTATCCCTACTTGACTGAGCACCTAAAAGTAAGTGTAAGTCTTAAAATTCAACAGTGTAATGACTAAAAAAAAACAGTTTAGTTACAGGATTAATAAAATAGTCTTGATAAATTTATTTATTCGTCCTAAGGATAATAACTATTTCCAGGCAGTATCTTCACTAATAAAAAATTTAAACTTTCCATTTTATGGGTTTAATGTTTTCCTCATGAACACTACACAGTTAAGATTGTTTAAGCAAAGAATATATCACTTTTAAAAGATAAGATGAGTTCATACAAATGAGGAATACCTGCTGACTTGGCCCAAGAAGGTTGATTTTCTTCAGGTGTTCCAAAAATATTAGATGCCATTTTATTCTTTCTTACTGGTTGTTCTGTAGGCTCATCAAAGCCCAAAGTAAAATTAGATCCACCACCTGGAGGACGTAACACCCTAGAAATAAAGGAACAAAGTTTTATCGATAGCCCAACAGCTTTACAAATTTTTATTTAAAAAAAGAAAAGAAAGAAAAGAAAACCATGGGTTGAAAAAAACTTTCCAAGGATGAAATACAGACAAGACTACTAAGGAAAACTGAACTCACAGTTCAAGTTTTATCTCTGAATAATAACACTTTATCATAAATGAAAGCTCTGTTGGAAGCTTTGGTAAACCAACACTCAAATTTCTACAGAAAACTAAAACTACCTGGGCATAATTGATGACTTTCACTAAGAAGCACAAGCTTCTTACAAACTACCAGTTTTTTGGTTTACAAAATGGATTTTATATGTATACACATATTCGATTTGTCAAGTATTTTAACATAATTAACATGTAGTAGACTTCCTGTCATCTAGGGGAGGGGTGGGGGCTAGGAGGGAAAAATCTGTAATAGAAAGCTTTGCAAGGGTCAATGTTGAAAAATTACCCATAAATATGTTTTGCAAATAAAAAGCTTTGGGGGGGGGGGCGGAGGGGGAAGGATTTTAGAGTGGAAAAGACATTAGTCTCCAAAGTGGTCCATCTATAACTAATTTCCAAGAAACCAAATGAGGAAATGACATAAATGAATTTTTACTAGTTATTGAAGCACAGATTATGGTAGAAAATAAGGCAATATTTTCAATCTCAGCATCATCTAAGATATATATATAACATTAATGTTGCCTATGACCTCTAATGAAAATTAGCAACGAGGTAAAAAGACAAACACATTTAACTCAAAAAGTAAGAATTATTCTGAAGTAACATAAAGATGCTTAAAATTCAGGATTCTTTCTGAAATTCTTCTGGTTCCTTTGTTTTTCTTGTTACCATTGTCAAT
Organism: Myrmecobius fasciatus; assembly: GCA_023553655.1. Lineage (NCBI taxonomy): Eukaryota > Metazoa > Chordata > Mammalia > Dasyuromorphia > Myrmecobiidae > Myrmecobius > Myrmecobius fasciatus. Next base: position 381,321 of record JAJPUD010000929.1, read on the forward strand.
TCCAGTCAAGTCCAACTTTTCTTGACCCTATTTAGGGTTTTCTGGATAATCCACCGAATGCCAGCCATTATCTCAAATTTTAGGCTCAATATTTTGTAATAGTAAAGAAGTAGAAACATGTGCCCATCAATTGAGGAATGACTAGGAGAAAAATGGCATGTGAGTAAAATAAAATTATATTATGCAGTAAGGAATAATAAGGGGAAGTGTAACAAAAGCAATAAAATAAGCAGAACCAAAAGAAAATTATATGCTTGCCTGTAGTAATATAAATAGTGACTAAAAACCAGTGAGGTCCTTGGGAACAAAGGAAAAAACTTCCAATCCTTAGCAGAAGTAATGACCTAACTACTAGGAATGTTGCATACATTGTCAGATGTATTAATATATCAAATTGTTTTGGCTTATAATACTTTTTTGGGGTGGAGTTTCTCATACCACTACAAATGACTGATATAAAGATTTAACTTAAATCACTTTGCCTATTCCAAGAGGTTGTAAACAAAATGATCCCTTCCATTGCTAAGATTTAGATTAATTATACGTTATCATCATTACTAATGGGTAAGAAGTTGATCCTCCCCCCCCATTTTTCACCAACTCTATCACACAGTTCAAATATATAAAGAGAACTAAGAAATTTGGGGATGTAAAACACTGCACAGTTAAGGTAAATTCCATCTATGATCTCCTATTACTTAGTTCTGTCTAGATTTACAACACTAAATTCTGTTTAGATGCTGCTCTATTTATTTTATTCATGTTCTAGCCTAATCTATAGTTCAGAGATACTGGTTCCCCATTTTGGTTTCTGGCTTTTTGGGCCCCAGGTCTCACTCACTCACAAAAACTTTTTTCTTCAGTTCCATCGGCTCAGTAGATTTCCTAAATCTACATAGAGGGGATCTTTTACTCCTCCCTAATTGGTTTTCTATAGCTTCCCAAGTGCTGCCCTAACCAGTGGCTATCCATCCCTCCATTCAAGCCTCCCAAAACAACCCCTTTTCTCACACCCACACATCATCTTCCTACATACTTTTATAATCACCATAAACTCCCTCTTTTACCCAATTTTCCATCTCAAAAGCCCAAGACCTCATCCCCAAATCAATCTAGTCACAGAAAAGACAAGACCAACCTCTTAAGTATATCCCAGATCACATCCTCTCCAGCAGTTCACTCCAACAATTCTAATTATCAATCTCTTCTTATTAGTCCCTTTTAGCTTACAAAAAGACCCTCATCTGTCCCAAGCCCTCACCAGATGATACCATTTCCCTCTTCCCTTTCAAAGTAAAATTCACCAAAAAAAAAAACCAATTTACACTTATTGCCTCCTAGTTCAACTAAAATCTGATGGACTTTTCTTCATCCTTCTTGATTTCTCTGCAACATTTGAAGTTGCTAACCATCTGCTCCTCCTGGAAACGCTTTTTTCTGAATTTTGTGGCACTGCTTTCTAGGTTCTCCTTCCATTTCCCTAATCATCCTCTTCTTAGTCTCCTTTGCTGGTTCATTATCCATATATAATCTTCAATTTGATTATATCCCAAGGCTCTATATCTTGGGCCCTTTTTAAACTCTAAACTCCCATGGGTTTAATTATCTTTTTTCCACAGATAATTCTCAGTTTTAAAGACTTCCTGAACACTACTTCATCACTAACAATGTAGTAGACATTTCCCATTTCCAACATGTCCAAAACAACTTTTTCTCCTCCCAAGTCTCATGCAAACTTCTACATTTCTATAAAGGATATCCTTCTCCTTCCAATAACAAAGGGTCAAAACCCTGATGCCTTACTCTACACCTCACCTCATATACCCACATGTTGAGTTTTGTCAACTCTGCCTCAACATCTCGAAACTGTCCTATTAGAATTACAAAATCACCATCCTATTTGCCTTTACACTCATGATCTCTTACTTGGACTACTGTTGTAACCTCCTAACTGGTTTCCCTGTCTCAGCACTCTCTTTCCAAACCACATTCCACAAAGTTATCAAAATAATTTTCCTAAAATACAAGCACTTCCCAGCTCAATGAATTCCAATGATTACCTATTACCTCTAGGGTCAAATACAAACTCCTCTATTAGGCGTAATACATTGGTCCCCTTCTAGCCAACTGGCCTTCTTACTTTTCTTCACACACATTCCATATTCTGGTTCTAAGTCCTTGCAGAGTTTGTACCCTTTCCTTACCATACCTGGAATACACTCTTTTCCTCATCTTTTACCTATTAAAATTCTTGGGCTCAATTATCCCAGATACTACTATCTTTGTCCCTACAAATTACCTTGCATTTATTCTGTTATGTAGACATATATTATGTATGTGTATATATACACCCACACACACCTACTCCATCCATCCATCCAAAACTGTGAGTTCTTTGAGGCCAGAACTATTTTACCTTTTTTCTATACACCGTGCCTGACATGTAGAAGGCATGACACTTCATACATGTTTATTGAATATAAAAGAGATTCCACCACCTAAACATCAGCTGAGATATTTGAGCTTAACTCTAGCAGACTCTAAACCCAGCACTTAATCCACTATGCATTCACTATACTCTCTCAACTGTGTGAGCTATAGACAAGTCATAACAGAGTCAGTTTCCTCATTAATAAAATGGGGATAATATCTGCACAGGCCTGATTGAGGAAAGTGTTTTATAAGTCATACAAGCACTAAGTGCTATGGTACTATCTATACCCATATATTGGGGCACTGGATTTAAAATAAAAGGACCCTAGCCCTAGTTTTCTTATCTGCAAAATGAAGTTGGGTTAAATAGCTTCTAAGATCGCTTCTAACTCTAAATCTATGATCTTATCAACTAAACTTCTTGAATTATTCTAGTAAATTAGCCTCAGTCCACCTTCCCTTCACTTTTAGGGTTGGAAAGCTTCTTTTAACTAAGAAGGAAGGTACAGTAAACTATTTGTATATTAAATGCATTCAGAACTGGGACACTGAAGAGTTTTGTTTATTTTTGCTGTCTTTCTTAAGTCTTTCAACAGTTTAAAAAAAGCAAAATCTTTGTCCCACCCCAAAGGTCTGTGTTCTTTCTACAACTGCCAACATCATGGCCTCCCACAACAGTAAGCTGTTGATAACATTGACAGCAGCAAGTAGAAAAAGTCTCTCTAAACAAAGATTCAGGAGATTTAAAAATCAAATAGCTTCTGTTTAAATGTAGAGGATATTCTTTCCTTGGATAATACAAGCTATGACTAATTCAGTAGAAAACATTTAAGGAAGTATATTAATATTATGTCCATTTATCTGTGGTAGAATGCATTTAAAAAAATATTCTCCAATCTTACTCTTTAAAATCATTTTACTTTTATCGAGGAAGGAAAACCTCAAAACCAAATAATTATGGAGAGCAGAGGTTCTTAATTTTTTTGTGTCATAGATCCCTCCCTTTTGGCAGCTGTTGAAGGCTAAAGACTCCTCAGAATAAGGTAAATATATAAAATACATAAGATTACAAAGGAAACAATTTATAGTTTAAATTATTTTAAATAAACAAATTTCCTAGGCCTCAGGTTAAAAACCCTTGATATTGTGCAAATCTGGCAAAGATGAGTCAAGGAAGTTCTGGAAACACAGGAAATAGAATGAACAGTGAAAGTAACTCTACAGGCTCAGGATGAATTACAAAAATCATAATTTCCATGGTAATTTGATGCTAATTAGACAATAAAAGCCTTCAGAAAAACTCAGTGTCTAAAATGTTTTGCAAAGAAAAATAAAAGCATTCATGAGCCTTGGTGTTATATTATATGCCATATCATCAATTCCAAAAGATGACCTAAAAATTCCAAATTTTGCAATCTCATTCTAATCATTTCAGGCAGTTGAACAGAAAATTGATGAAATAACAAGGAAATATAAAAACAAGATTTAGTTTCCTTCCTAAAACTCCCCTTTCAAAAAGTTAATTTGTATTTAATTACATTTCAGTTTGAAGATGACAAGGCAAGCAGCAAAGCAACATTTTCTTAGTTTCACCTAATAAATGTTGCTCACTTTTCCTCAATAAGCTATTGTCATTAATTGCTTTAAAAAAAATCTTGTCCATTTTTAATTTATATTTATTTTTAATATTCATTTTAAAATATTGAATTCCAAATTCTCTCCCTCCCTCTAGCTCCACCACCCATTAAGAAGGTTAGCAATATACCTGATTTATATTCTAAGACAAACATTTCAGGTGAATTCAAAAATGTTATCAACGATGTGATTTACAGAAGCTCCCTGAAAGACTCGTGTGTCAGCTAGCTTTTGTTCAAGTACTCTATCTAACCCTTTTCCCATTGCCCCTATGAAATACTGTCACGCCTCTGCCTCCTTTACCCCACAAAATGGCTCCCTATGTAATATTTCCCTAGGACCCCAATACCAGGTACTTGCCAAAATAGTACTGGTAGAGTAATCAACGGGAGAACTGAGGCACATTCAAACAAAGTAGAATCTAAGCCTCCTCTAACCTAGGAGGAGCATGCTCCTTTCAGGCTGGCTGGAATACACTTAAAGCCACAGTGCCCGATTAGCTTAAACAATGTAGACACCTTAAAGAAAGCCAGCATCCCATCAACCTTTCCAGGAAGTTAAGGGTCTAAAGGTTTTCAGAAAGGACCCCATAAATCCCCACTTGCCCCAAAACCACCACGCTGAGTTAAAGAGAGGTTGACTACTCCGCCTCCCAGCCTGCAGAGAAGCTCCTTCCCAGGTGGAGCGGCCACACAAGAAACAATGGATGTGCCTCCAGCCCCACCCAAGTGCAGGAGGCTACAGCAACCGGGAAGCGGGAGAAAGAAATGCAAAAGGAGAAAAGCAGGAAGAGGAAGGAATAAAAAGGTGAAGTTTAAAAAGGTGGGCCGCGGAGAGGGCCTCTCAGGCCTCCTCTTCTCAGGTGGGCTTGGACAGGGGCGGAGGTGGGTGGGGTGGAGAGCCTTCCTTTGTTAAAGGGAAGCTTACTTACTTTCTCGAGCCTCTCCAATCCAGTACAGCAAGGAGACAGTGGATTACACCCAGACACTAAAGCACCCTCCCCTCAGTGAGGGAGGAGGAGGGGATGGAAGCACCAGCACTCGGTTTAGGGCGTGGGGAGCGAGGGGCAAGGCAAGAGCCACAAGTCGGGGCTCTTACAGACTATGACAGAGA